>PVJI01007057.1:0-81048 GCA_004026765.1 Micronycteris hirsuta
AACTGTTTCTTTCCTGAGTAATTGTACTGGCTAATGATCTGGCATTATTATTATCTCCCATTTACAGATAGGGAAACTGAGGCATAAAACAATTGAGAAAGTTGCTCAAGGTCACAAAATTTGAACCTAACCTGCTTGGTGTTAGAGTGTGTGCTCATAATCACTATGTTACTGCTTCTAAAGAATAATCTCTAGGCTTCAGTTTATGCCAGCATCGCCATGGGGCTCTGAACCCCATGCCAGGAAGACAGAGACAGAGATGGAAATAAAAAACCAGGAGCCAGCCCCTCTGGAGAATGAGAGAGACAGAGAGATGGAGGGAGAGAATGAGAGAGAGAGGATGAACACAAAGGAATGTTAGATAAGATTAGGGAGACACAAATGGCAGCTGCTCTAGTACACCTGTGGAGCTCATGGGACATGGGGCTTCACTTCCTGGTGAGGTTGGGCAGGTCCTAAATTCCGAATCCTCCAGCCACCTTCGGTCCTCCGTGGTGAGAATGCGATGCTGGCAGTAAGGCTGGGGATGGAGTAAGCAACACAGAACTCTGGCAAAGCCAAGAGTAAGACCCTCTAATGAGCCATTCCAAGTAACCAAAATCTTGGCCCCCTTGTGTTACACTTGTGAATATGTTATAGTATATGGGTAAGGGGACTTTGCAAATATAACTGAGGTTACTAACCACTGGGTCTTAAAATAGGAACATGAGCCTGGATTATATAGGCGGGCCCACTGTAAAACTGAGCCCTTAAAAATAGGTTTTTCCTGTCCACGGGTAGAAGAAGTAAAGCAATTAAAGATGTCAGGTGAAGCTGAAGAGGAAGGCAGAGGAACTTGGATTGTTAGGACTCAACTCCATCTGCTGTTGCTACAAGGAGCCACGTGGAAAGCACGAAAAGGAATGTCGGTAGATTACGGGAACTAAAGCAGGCTCTGCCTGGTAGTCAACAAAGACACGGGGACTTTAATTGGAAGTAGATTCTTCCCCAGCGCCTCCACTAAAATATACAGCCCCATCAACACCACCGTTTCAGCCTTGTATGATGCTAGGCAGAGGACCCAGCCACGCCCACCTGGGTTCTGACCTTCA
Source organism: Micronycteris hirsuta (assembly GCA_004026765.1). Taxonomy (NCBI): domain Eukaryota; kingdom Metazoa; phylum Chordata; class Mammalia; order Chiroptera; family Phyllostomidae; genus Micronycteris; species Micronycteris hirsuta. The sequence continues at coordinate 1,092 of PVJI01007057.1, forward strand.
GAGACTACGAGCTAATAGATTCATGTTGTTTTCAGCTGCTAAGTTTCTGGTGAATTTTTGCAGGTGGCTCTCCACTGTGCATCACAACCCTGAGGACGTGTCCATGCACAAATTGTTGGGACCCGTCCACAGAGTTTCTGATTCATGAGGTCTGGGGTAAATTTAAAAACCTGCTTTTGTGTTTTCATTTTTTTTTTCTTTTGCACTTCTAATCAATTCCCAGATGATGCTGATTCTACTGGTCCAGGAACCACATCTTGAGAATCAGTGTTGTAAACACCGACCATAGCCCTGCACACCAGCCTGGGAGCGATGATCAGGATGATGGAGACGATCTCTGCAAACACCGCTGATTGACAACACCCCTCCTGTTACTACATACAGTTGTCACGGTAATTGTTATTATCTTACTTTCTGAAAGTTACATATGCTTTTCGGGGATTCAAGGCCTTGACATGTTTTCAACAGGGAAGTGGAATGCCACATCAAAATTGCGCATGGGCTTTTTTTAAATTATTATTTCTTTAATCCTCACCCAAGGATATGTTTACTGATTTTAGAGAGAGAGGGAGCGGGAGAGACAGGAACATCACTGTGAGAGAGAAACATGGGTTGCTTCCCATAGGGGCCCCAACCAGGGATCGAACTTGCAACCTAGGTATGTGCCCTGACTGGGAACTGAACCTGCAACCTTTGGGTGTACAGGACGATGCTTCAACCAACTGAGCCACCTGGCTGGGCAGAATCACACAGGGTTTTTCAAACCACACATGCACCACTCCCCAATCTCCCCAAAAGTTCAAGTAGCTCCCACAGAGAGGACACCTTTCTTGGACACTCACGGCAATAGTAGCGATCAGTGAGAAGGATGTAAAGCAGAGGTCAAGAAATGCTTGCTGATAAAGAATACGTGTTTTCAAAGAAACTTGTTTCTAAATAATTGGGGATTGTTTGAGAGATAGAAAAGTAAGTTTTCCAATTATTTTTCTGAAGTACAACAGTATTTCAAATTCTCTGTTGTGTAATAATAATAATAAAAAGGTACTTCATATCCGGGTGCCCCGTTGTAAGAGGGGCTTTTTCTACAGTTGGGGAGAGTATACGTGAATGCGGGCATCACGGCAGCAGGAGAAACTGAGAAACGAAAATAGTAGAGGAGGCATTCGATTGCCCTTCAGATACCCCAAGAGAATAAAGGACACCCTGATTGCCATCTGAATATACTTTCCTACAACAGAACAGGTGGAAGTGGCAGAGGAGAGAGGGTTATTGGTTACTCTTCCAGGTGGTACCACAAGTATGGAAATGGCCTAACCTAGTGGCCCAACGATGGGCAAGTCCCACAACTTTGCTGAATTTAAGTTCATTTCCTCTTACTTTGACTATACAGGGGAGACCCAAATAAATGGAATTTATTTAAAAAATAATGTGTATTTATTCATATATGTTTAAATTTCAGTCACCTTCAAAGTACTCTCCATTTGATGTAATACACCTATTGAGATTTTTTTCCAATGCTCAAAAGAGTTTCTGAACTTGTCGATTTTGATGCCTTTATAGTACTTCTGCTATTTTTTTGTTTCACCACTTCCATATCGGCAAAATGTTTCCCTTTGAGTAGTTTTTTCATCCAGAGAAAGAAACAAACAAACAAACAAAGTCACACGGGGCAAGACTGGGTGAACAGGGAGAGTGGGGCACGGGGTTCATGGCATCTTTGGTAAAAAACTGCTGAACACAGGGCGGTGTGGGCAGGTGTGGTCGCAAATCACCCATCATGAAATGGGCAAATGTGTTGAGTCTTCAAAAAAACAAATTCCCTGAAGCCAAATGCAACCTCTCACAATAACACCAGCTTGTACACTGATTCAGATGGGTTCCTAGAACACTCACTTCGTGGGGGAAGCCTGTACTACAAGGGGCCATCCCTTCAGAAGATAATTCTGGGTGTTTTGGGCCCCCCCCCCATAACGAGTCCCTGTATGTCCTCTACACAGTAACTGTTCAAAGCCCTGGCTCAGTGAACTGAGAGGTGACCCAATGCAAGTCACTGCTGCAGTGATAGGACCCATCAACATTTTTATTCAAAATGGAGGTAATATGTAATTTCCAGCTGTTCTTTGCTATTACAGAGGAAGGGGCAGGGCAATTATCTCTGCTACTGAAAGAAAAGTTAACCACTACTCTCAAGTATTAAAATATCTGCAAGATCTCAATTTATGGTTAACTCATACCTTTTAACAAAACACCCAAAGAAACACCGCTGAATAAAATATCATTGTAATAATTGTAAAAGGCTGTAATAGCACTTCATGTGTAAGCATAAATCCCTACTAAAGAATACCTTAATTTTTTAAAAAGCATGTATTAAATAAGTATCAAACATTATATCCACTTCAAAGCCTCTTATTTCTTCTGTCTGAATAAACAAAACTGCACCAAAAAAAAAAAAATACACAAAGATCTTCAGCCTGAAGACTTTCAGAATGACAAGTTTAGACTAATAATACATAGCCTACAGCTTGCTGATTAAAAAAAGAAATAACCATGTCCATATCTTACTGAAATGAGTTTTTATACTTACAAAAGCATACTCATAAAATTTAAAACTACTTGCTAACTTAATAGAAATTCACTACTTCTGGAGAATGTTAATTGAAACTCAGTAATTTGAAATGCAGAATGAAAGCTAGTATCTGTCAAATCCATTTCCTTACTTTTCACTACATTCATAGCCTCATCATTTAAATTCATTTTGGAGCATAAACACATTCAATCTACTCCTAAATTATGGCTTGTTTTCCACTCAAGTGTGAACATAAGTGATAACCAGGTAGGCAGTGCGTACGCTGTGTGCAATGTGAAGGCTTCCAAAGTCCCACCAAGGACAGTTTTTCAAAACATACTTGACCAAAGGTTAACCTTGTTCGACCTGTCTGTCTGTCCTCCATCAGCAACAATGCAATTCAAATTTGGGCAACGGATTTCAATAACTGAAAATATAAACCAGTAATATTTTCAAACAACATATTCCGAGGAATCATCATTATAGTCCAAAAGTAATTTCAAATTATTTAGTAAAAACTCAGCTTCTTTGGCAATTAATTTACCCTGTGTCCTTCTAACCTCCTGTAAGTTAGAATTTCACATGTAATGGCTATATAAGTCTAATCTTCAACAGAATCTCAACATTTCATATTCAGATTACAGCAAAGTAACCATCAAATTGCTCTCATTATCTTTAGCTATTTAGTATAATTCAGTCCAAATTACTTATGCAAAACATGCCTTTTCTAGGGGACCAAGATGATTGCTTAACTCTTTTCTCCAGTGAGTCCCAAGGCCTCTTTGTAGCAAGGCCTGCACTCAACTTTTTGACGATGATCTGTTAGATCTTATTTCCTCAAAATCAGTCTCCTGCCTCAATCAGGTTTGCACCACATTATAACACAGGGTTCGCGCCACTTCCCAATGTCCCCACCAGACCCGTTCCTTTTTCTGCTCCACCATCCAAATACAGACATGCTCACTCTGTGTCCTCCCCATAACGCCTCAGTTTCTCCTGGATTTACAGTCAGTAACAGGAGATCCTACTTCATTCCTGACTGGCTCATTGTTAAGAAATTGTCATTAGTTTTACATAATCCACCAGATCATAAACTCAACAGGGCACAAATCAAGGTTTTACTTTGTTACTCTCATCTGCAGAATACAATAGGGTGTTGGGTCCTTCATAAACATTTGATTAAGTATGCACGTATAAAATATATTCTAAATATCTAATCCTTTTCAAGTATCAATTTTCTATCTTTTTAATAGTTTTCTACCGTTTCCCAGAGAGTAATAGTTTTAAAAATATCTTTCAGACAAATTTTAGATGTATTTTTTATGTAATACTTACTAGATACCTAATACAAATGATATCTTGGTTTCACTTGGAGAAGTAATTTATATTCAAGTTTCTTTTATTTACTTACACGTTTTAAAATACATAGTTTCAATACTTCCTTTAACTGAATCACTAGATTTTATTTATTATGCTTTAAAACTAGGTGTCAGTTTTGTTCAGGAAAAACTAACCCAGGGGCTTCCTTCAACAAACTGGTGAGATCTGCTTTGAATTTAATTCACGGCCCAGTTCCACACAAGCTTTCTGCAAGAACTGAACAAGCTCTGCAAGTTGGCCCGCAGTACTTCTCAGGAAGCCTTCTGTGTCCTCCTCCACCCCAACTGCCTTTAGTCCCCAAGGCCCACTTTTCCTTTGTCTGAATTCCATCTAATTAGGATGACTAGCACATAATAATTAATTTATATACAACCTGCCTTGTGTTGATCTATCTGCTTGATATAAATTTTGTGCTCTCATATGGTATGTGTCCCTCACCGCCTGGATTATTTCACTTAGCATAATGCTCTCCAGATATGATCTCACCTTTAAGTGGAACCTAATCAACAAAACAAAGCAAGCAAAATATAACCAGAGACATTGAAATTAAGAACAAACTGACAGAGACCAGAGGGGAGGTGGGAGGGGATAATGGGGGGAAAGGGGAAAAGGTTTTCAGGAACAATTATAAAGGACATATGGATGAAACCAAGGGAGGTGGGTGGAAGCAGGGGAGGGAGGTGGGGATGGCTGGGGTGGGGGGAGTGGTGGGGGACAAACGCAGACAACTATACTTGAACAACAATACAATAATTTAAAAAAAAAATGAAAATTACAAAAACTAATGCTGTGCTCTCTGATTACAGTCCAGGACAAGGACTCTGCCCCTTCACAACAACTACCACAGCGCTGGGCATTTAGTAAAAATGTTAGGAATACTCGTGGACTTCATTCTTTGACAAGTTCTAAGTCTCACAATCACACACACACTCACTTTCACACACACACACACACGAAATGACCATAGGTAAAATTTCACCACCAACGCTCTTATGCAGAAAAGAGATGTTTCAACTCAGAATGCCCCACTACAGATGCCTCTTACCAGAAAAAAAACAAAACAAAAAGTGCTTTTCCTCCCCCAGTATACCTTCAAAACTGGCAGAGAAGTCAAATCTCACAGGGTCCAATTCTTTCTTCTTCCCTTCATTTTATTCATTCATTCATTCATTCATTCATTCATTCATTCCGTGCATGTGTACTAGCCACCCAGTGCATGCAAGGCGCAGGCAGGTGCTATGGAAAACATCAGTGCTGAACAGGGAGATAAGACTTCTCTCATTCATCCCTTTGGAAAAGCAGGAACCACCCCCCAGAGACAGGAGTGATCAGAGAGTGAGCTCAGCTGGGATGGACAACAGTGGGGCCATTGACCTTTCACCTCAACGGGCACTAAGAGCAAGTAATAGAGAGGTAACCAACAGCACCAAATTTTGCAGGCATCAATGGAGTGATATTGTGTAACAAAATAATGTGAAATAATCAACCCTTCTGAATTGCTGCCAGAGAAGTGCTGAAAAGAAGAATGAGCAAGATTATGAAAAAACAGGCAAGTAACCCCAGGATGGGGAGTCAAGAGTACAAAGTAATCATAATATTAAGATATAATATGAAGAAATAAAAGTGGATATTTAGGTAAGAGCTATTTTAAATTGCAATTATAAGAATACTTAGTACTTAAGGACTTGTATTTTTATGCAAACTGTAGCGGATTACTGTATTTTATTTTAAAATTAAATGTTAAATCCATACATGTGCCTGCGAGTTAATAAAGAATTAAGTTCCAGAAACTCACAGAGACATGGCATTAACCTAATATCCCTGCTTCTCTCAGTTTCCCATCATAAAGCGGCTTATTCACTGGGCCTAACATGACAGGCACTGCTATGCGTCTGGTAGCAGCTCCAGTAAAAGGAAGATGCTTTGCCTGCACTGGGCTATCCTTGCCCCTTGCAGCTGAATTACCACACTTTAAAGGTCTAACACATTAAAGCAATTATATTTGCTTAGAAGTCTTCTGTGGTGAGGATTGATATTTCAGCACCAGTGGTACTCAGTGTATATGCCCCCTGGTAAATCACCTCATTAAGCTTGTTGATATAAAAAGTCATATATGAAGAAGTAAAACAATAACCCACATTTCCTTCTGCTCATCTATGGCATTTAACTCTAGGCTCATGGGCCAGAAGAAAATCTCGGGTGATATATTTTTATACATACAAAAATAAAACGTACTGTGGCATTTAGAAAATGCAAATTGGGGCTCCATTAAATCTGTACATTTCAAGGTCGTAGTCCTTTCCATTTAGTTCATGATATTTACAGTCACAACAACAAACATTCCATTGAATGCTCCTGGTCACAGGCTAAAGCATATTATCATTATTATCTTACAGATAAGGGAACTAAAGCCCAAGGCTATTAAGTCACTTTCCCAAGGTTAATGGCATGTTCCAACATGCAATGCAACTTCCCTAAGTTAAATACTTTACTTCGCAGGTAGTAAGTCTCAGAAGCAGGCGAGTTAAGGAAATATACAGCTTCAAGTAGCTTCATAGAAATATGTGGCTAATAAATTCCTAATGGACTATTAAGGGTAATTAAGCCATTTGGGGATGATTCCTGACCTTTCAGTTTGTCAGGGAAGACTAAACCTTTCTAACATGGATCTCTCGGTACCACTCTCAAGATACAAGTGGACAGATAATGGGTCTAATTCAACATGGCAATTCTTTGTTTTAAGCAAGTTAAAAAGCCTTTATCAAAAAAATGCATGTGGGCATCAGCCATATTCCCTCTGAGGTGACCAGAATCAGCTCAGGTGACCCATCTGCAAACTCATCAGAATGTTTTCCCACCCTCAGCTCCCTCCTTTTTGCCTTATGAAAGCCTCTCTCAATCAGTCACAGCCTCTCCTTTGTATTCTCAATTTCTCCCTCTTTTCTGGCCCATTCTAGTCAGTGGAAAGCCTTATGCAACTAAAAACTGAAAATACAAACCAAACAAAAACCCCTCCCCCTTCTACTCCCCTCGATATCCTACACTTCCCTTGCCCTTCGCAGCCTGGCTTCTTGAAAGGGGGTCTATCATGCTCATTCTATTTCCTCACCCATTCCCCATCCCACAGCAATCTGGCTACTGCCCTCACCATTCCCCTGAAATTAGCCTTGCAAAAACACAAATGATCTCCTGGTGGCTTAATTCAATGGCCACCGTATGCTTCACCAGCTTATGTACTAAAATTGGAAAGATGTGGACAAGATCATCATGGTCTCTGGGAAAGATTGACAAGCAAATGCATGCAGTGTCTCATATTTATAGTAGGAACTCATTTTGTTATATATAGGCATATATCTAAATACAGAACATATTTGCATATAGATAAAGTCAGGAAAGATATATATCAAAAATTTAACAGTAGTTATGATGGGTGGTAGGATTTAGGTCAATTCTTAAATTATACATAATTATATATGTGTATTTTTTACCTCATACACACATACACACATATATATATTCAACTTACCAGTACATAATGATCACATATTCCATATCTAAATAAAAATAAATATATATCACCTCAAAATACCCAGTGGCCCCTTTTCACTTCTTATCTTATTGACATCTCAGCAGTATTTGGCAACATTAACATTGTTCTATACCCTTGGCTTTAAGGATATCACTCTCTCTTGGTCTTCCTTTACTTTCTTGAACCCTGTTCTTAGTCTTCTTGGTAGCATCGTCTCCTATACCCATTGTCCCTTGTCTCTCCCTGCTCTACACACAGTCTCTGGGTGGTCTCATTCATTCATGTCAGTGGCTTACATTATGCTGAAAACACCCAAATCTCTTTCTCTAGCTCAGGGCTCCTGCCTCAAATCCAGCTTCCCATATGCAACCATTTACAAGGTTTCCAAACAACTCAAATCAGCACACTTGAAAATGAACCCCCATCATCTTTCACTCCAAATTGTTCCAACTCCTGTACTCATAGCTCAGTGAATGGAACCACTACCTAAAGCCCAGCCAGAAATTTAGATGTCCTTTTTTCTTTCCTTTTTCTTACATTCTACATCAAAAGACTCATTAACCCTAATAAATTCTATCTCCAATATTTCAAAAATGCCACTTCTTTTTTCCTCTATCAACGCTGCCTTAATCAAGGCTCTCATCATTTCCTCCTTAGATTATTGAAGCAGCCTCTTGACTGCTCATTCGCCTTCAGTCTCAGCCCCTCTATTCTCTCCTCTCTTCTGCAGCCTTAGTGGGTTTTCCAAAATACGAATGACACCATGTCACTCTCTGCTGAAAGTCTCTAATGACTGTCACTGCCTAAGGACAAAGTTGCAATGGCATTTACTGTCCTTCAGGATAGACGTGTTGCTCGGCATTCATCCAGCTTGCATCGCAGTCTTAGTGAACTGATATCTATTCTCCAAACTTTCATATTCTCTGACCCCTGCAAGCCTTTGCCCTGTCTCTCCACCAATAGGGAAGCCCCTTCCCTGTGTCCTGTACTTGACTTATTCCCAGTTGGCCTTCAGGACTCAGCTCAGGCATCATTTCCATCCTTGCTTTCATATTATATTGTACATCTACTCTTTGCTATAAATCACACACTATGTTATTGTTCATTCATTTGTCTCACTAGAATGTTGAGATTCTTGAGGTCAGGACTAGAGATCCAATATTTCTTGAATAAATACATAAGTATATGATTGGCATAAAATAGGCAGCCACTTCCCAGCTGAAATGATGTGAAGGAGATGTGAGCCAAAGTCTCTTGAACAAATTTACCCACAAAATACTGCGGTGTCGTTCTTCAACAGTCACTGAAGTAAATATAGGTGCATCTAAATGTACTTGTTCAACCCAACACTGACAGCTTCCAGAGCTCAAAATTCAGAAGAAGCTCCAGGAAAAAAATTCAGAACTTGAATAAGAGCCATCAGCACTGACAAGTGTAAGCTCTTTTTTGAGCAGGCATTTGGCTGCAGGCATGCCATGATGTAATGCAGGGAACACAGCACACGCAGTGGGAAAACCGGTTTCTGTTTATAGCTTTACCTCCCAGCCACCCAAATGATTCTCTTGGCAAATCACCTGCTTCATCTGAAATTGTAGGGAAGCACCTTTATGAGCCTGAAAGAACCAGATGGACTTCTGCATTCCCTTTAGTACTAAAATAAGTAATTATAACATTTCAGTGTGGATGCTTTTCTATAGATTACTTTCAGCTTTTATAATACAAAACATGATAGACTAACTATGTACAATTCATGAGGGCTTAAAGGCTTCCTTAAGGATTCCAAAGTAATCTTTGTTAACCAAATTTAAATACTATCTTTTACGCACTGGCATTACTGGCTGCTCCCAGGAAGGCGCTGACAATGGCTATTCCATACGAAAGAGAGACAACCTGGAATCAGTGGGTAGAACCCTGACCCACGCTCATCCCACTCTTCTGACCAAAGACAGGAATAAAAGAAATCTCCCCGTTGACTGGATGGGAAGCAAAGGAAAATTATGGCCTCAAGTAGAACTGAAGACATAATTATATTTAATGCAGAATAAAATTGATATGAAAAATACTGCACTGAAAATACATCTTGCACTAACCCCTCAAAGCCCGCTGAACTTTCTCTTAAACGCAATTTCAACTAATTCAAATATTGTGTATATCCTCGGGTTTGGGTCAAAACTAGATCCTTCTCCAGCCCAAGAAAGACAATCGTAATTATTCTATGTCCATTTTGTGCAGTTGTACATAATGGGAACTTTGGCCTTGGCATTTCTTAGTTCAAGTCTGCGTTTGTCCCCAAATAAAATCTGATAACCCATCAGCTGGGGAGTTCTGGGAAAGGCTTTCCTGGAGGACAGACATGCACAAACTCCCTATGCACAACTGTAATTACAAGTGACATTGCTTTACCAACACGGGGCAATAGGAGGAGATAATGATAACAGCAGAGAACAGGTTAGAAGGAAGAAAGGCACTTTGGTCTTTTATGACAATAATATATTCACTTAGCCAAGACTGAAACCGCCCTGGCCTTATAAAAAGTACAGGGATACCTCAAAGATATTGAGGGTTCAGTTCCAGACCAGAATAAGGCAACTCATAACGCTTTTGGCAGTGAAGGGGATTGCCTTCAGTTTGTAAAAAAATGCAACACCTATCAAGTGCAATAAAACAAAGTATGCTTATAAACACTACCTTACATTATTTGCAGCCCAGACCCTCCTGACCTAATACTACTGATTGTTTTCAAATGGCACTCTTTGTGTGGAAATCGGCGGGCGGGTGATACACCTGAGGGGGTTGATAAACTACAGCCCCCAGGCTAAATCTGCCCACCTCTGCGTTTGTCAAAACTGTATGAAACTGTTCTTTTGTCAGAGCACAGCCACTCTTTTTTCTATTGCCTGTAGTTGCCTTCCTGCTACAGCAGCAAAGTAGAGCAGTGAGAATAGAAACTGTATGGCCCACACCTGAAAATATTAGTACATGGCCCTTTACAAAAAAGGTGGCCAGCCCCTACTCCCCACCAGTAGATCTTAACTGGGGGCCGTATCATTCAGATAACGTCTTCCAGGGGCCATCTGAATGCCCCGATCACTGTGAAGTTCTACAGGGTCTGGGTTGTCTAATGTTGTACAGGGTTAAACTCCCACAAAACAAAGCATGACCCACCCCAAAGGCTAACAGTGATCCTGCTGAGAAATGCCACTCATGCCCACTAGAATAACCCTGACCCTAACTGTTGGCCACGTCTCGGGTCACATGAATTGGTTTTGACATCGCATCTGCCACCACGAGTTTGATGGATTGACCAGCATAGGTAAACAGCAAAATGGAAGCATACTAATGAACACACTATTTATCCTCATGAGGTATGTGTTGACCAATCAGACGAATTGCATTTATCATTATTTTGAGGGATTTTTTTAAATTAGAATTTTCGGTTTGGGGACTGTGTGGATGTAAACACAACATTCTAAGTTTTATTCTAAAATAAGTTGGCTTTGCACACTACTTTTATGGAAGCATATTTTATTTTAAGACATGAATTTTTTAGGTGCTTTCTACTTTATGGAGTGATTATAATTTCTTTGGAGTTATTTTTATGCTAAACAATATTTTATAAATTTAATAGTTATTCTAATTCCTGTTTAACAAAAATACTTTAAGATACTTCATTGGAAAGAACTAAATGAGCCTTACGTAGAGATCTAAATTTGAAAGAAAACACATGCATCTGAAACTATTGTGACTATTTCACAATCGAGAAATATATACCCTTAGCTACACAGTCAGCTGAAACATGAAAATCAAAGAGGTTTAAAAATATGTGCATTACAATTCAAGGGATATAAAACAAATCTATCTTCAATGGAATACACCATGTGTTCAAGAAATCATAATTCACCTAAAATTGTTATTTCAACCAAGGGATTACAAAACTAACAATTAGAAAAACCTGCTGAGACACTGCTTCAGGTAAGACCAGATGGAGGAAGGAGTAAGTGGTTCAGAAAATGAACCATTTCAGAAAATAACCAACCAGCACTTCAACTTTTCAGATTTGAGCCAACTGTTTTTTCCTACCTTGGAGACTATGCAAGGCGATAAGAGGAACGCATTAGGGTGCTGTGAACTTCCTAAGTCCCAAGCATTTTCTCAGCTTACTAAACCCTGTGGTGTTATTTGAGAGTTAGGATTTCTTGTATATTTATAGAATAAAACTACCTAAAGCTCTTCTTAAATTTTCAAGAAAAAAAGTGTCACCAACTCCTCCTCTATTATCTACAATGGTTGCACGTCCGTGTGAAAATGTTCGCTATGTACCAACTCCTCTGGTTAAACAGCAAACACTGCTAAGGTACTTCCCGGGAGACACGCAGTGGTTCTGTGATGCTGAGCAAGGGGGAAAGTCATTTCAGCTTGGAGAGCAAGGATAAATTACCCTACCTACAGAAAAGAAATGTGAAATGTCCCTCCTGTGGGTCTACAGGACACAGATCCTGCCGAACAAGCATGGAGCTGGCAGGGAGAATACATGCAGGACGACATAGTAGACATCTGGGTGAACAGACAGGTAAGAGCAAAATTAGGAGACAACACATAAGACAGACAGCATCATGAGCACCGCATGCGGGAGAAAAGGAAAACCACCAAAGTGACTGTGCTTAGAGGGAATGCTGAGGAAATACACCGGAAATACTGAGGGCCCAGATATAATGCAAAAGAAAAAACAAAACAGAATGAAAACCCTGCCATGGTACACACAAAGCAGGATCCCACAGCTTGGAGAAAAGAACACAGCCAGGTCCTCAGTTTGCATAATGAAAGGTTGTAACCAGTTTGCAGAAAGAAAGAATTGGAAATTGTTATCCAAGTACACCACAGATTACTCATACTTTATCTTTTAATGTGTGCAGTAAAATACACATAATTTTCAGTTTACAGACAAGCTCATCCATTTCAAAGAGAAATATTCTGGTTGTAGAAAGGAGTGAACCCCCCCACTTAACATCATTTAACATGTGTACCTGGAACCAGGCCCCGATGTCTCCATCACTATCAAGGCTCGAATGCCAAAAAGGCAAAAGTTAGGTAGGTGATGCCACTCAAATTAGATTCTGAGTTGCAGAAAATGATCATAAAAATTGGAGAAAAAATAGAAAATACAAACAAAAAGAGAAATTAGCTCCACTAACACACTCAATACACTTTGGGGTATTTCATGCTAGACTATTCATCATAGAAAGCTTTTCTTTAAAATTGGGACCAGCGCGTACACTGTTTTAAACAACCTGTTTTGCTTGTTGTGTCTTTTACATCGTAGATCAGTTTTCAATGTTACTGTGTTTATGTTTAAATAACTGCATGGCAAGCTATTTCACTTCCGTGCCCTGTTCTTGTGGTTAGACATATACAGTGTCTCTTCATTGTTGTAGATGTGCCTGGGCATTAATTCATAGAGGTGACTGAGTTATGACATGGAGGGGTCAATGCCATTGCAAGAATATCAGTTATTCACAGTTCCCAAGAGGCGGAGGCATGGCATGCACTGCAGGGCCACACGGAGAAACACCAGGGTCAGGAGGCAAGAGGGGAAAAGGGAAGAGCAGAGACCAGTCATTACTGTGGTTTCCAGGGGCAGGAATGGCTGAGGTGGGATAGGTAAGTCAGGGTAAGTTTAGAATTGGGTAGTATGAATAGTTACAGTGAGCTCTGAAATATAGGAGTGGTCCCTAGTTTTCCGGTACCTGGCCCCAGGGTGATTTAGGGCAGAAGTAAGATTGGCTTGGTGTGTGAGTGATAGATAAAGGAAGTGGTTGTAGATATGAGCTTGGAATTGCCTGGCTTACATGTAAAAGGCATACTCTCAGGTATATTGTTTATTACCTGTAGGACTTAGCTAGCCCTGGGAGGTATCATTTCCCCAGGACTAGCAAAGCTCCAAGATGTCAAAACCTTATAAAACACAGAACATTAGAAAAAAAACATGATCAATATACTCATACAAGCAGACACCCGGGAAGCTTCCCTTCAGCAGCCTTTCCTCCTTCTATCATCTCCCAGGACACTGACCAGGTTTCCGTTCATCCTGATCACGGATGCCTTTGGCACCTGATCCGTTCTTTTTCACCCAACCTCTGGAATGATTGCTGCGATCAACTCAAATCTAGGTTCTTCTAATAATCAAAAAAACCCACCAAAATGTTCTCAAGATCACAGCATCTGAAAAAGCATCAGTGCAAGTTTAGGAATCAACCACTCCTTAGTCTTCTGCACAGAGAGTTGTTTTGAATGTAAGTAACTACTATAGCTTTTGAATTTAAAACGTTAACTGCGTATCTTTCACCTCTGAAATTCAACTTCCAGTCATTTATCTCACTGACAACATTTATAAAAACGATCCTCATGACTCTTGTGTTCAGTTATAATACTCGGGCAACTGCAAAGGCCAATGTGGCTGGAGCGGAGGGGAAGAGGAGAGGGGCAGGTGGGATTTGAGAATGGGAAAGGGCACGGGTCATAAGAGGGCACCCAAACAAGGGCGGGTATCTGGGCTTCGTTCCAGTGCAAAGGGAAACAAATGTGGGGTTCTCGGCAGTGCCGTGATCAGCTTACACCAATTTTTATAATAGCCGTCACCATTCGCCCGACCAGTCCAAAGACAGAGTTGTAGGGTTTCTGCACAATATACCTGCAGGGCACAGCTGTGCAGCATGGGAAAGAGGATCCAGCTGCTGCCTGTGATGAGAGAGTAAAAACTCACGAAAAAAGTCTGAGAGAATAGAATACTGTAAGGTTGAAGAAAACAAAATTAATAAGAAAGTTTATAAAGGTCCCCAAAAAGTGCAGTCAGAGGTGATCTAAATGCTGCAGGAGAAAAAAATTCCTCTGGAGAAAATATCACTTCACAAAATAAGTGGTATTCATGACTGAAATGAGAAATCAGCAGGAATAATCTGAATTTTTCCTATAGTACCAAAAATAATTCAGCCCGGACCACACTCAAGAGATATGTCATTAGTTCTTTAAAAGCATGCTTAGATTCTCAATAAATTTTTTATGAACAAAAAATTCAGTTGTTTCACCACTCACAACTTCCCTGACTTCAGGCAACCTCACCAATTTTAGATTGTTATGGATTAAATGTGTTTTTGAAATAGGAAAAACCTACATCTAAATATCAATTAAGTTCCACAAGGACTTTCCAAAAATGACTTCTAATCACAAACATTCTATTTTAATAAATCTACACTATGTAAATTTATACTCAACCTATTGAGCAAAGAATTCATCATTACATTTTATAACATCCTTATGATTTGGCATAGTGTCAAGGCTATTCAAGAAATAGTATGTTTCCCCTCATTAAGCAGAATGTCTATTTAAAAGCATGTTTCTAAGACATCAAAAACCTTGAACAAGAAATGTTAACACATTCAGGATGTGTAGCTAAACACTACATAAACTAACAATAGACTCCAAAAATAAATCATCAATAGAGCATGTTTAGACCAGGAGTTACTTATGTGAAAAACTTCTAAATCATTTGAACTACAAAAGATTAACTGTCACAATGCACTAGAGTGAAATTCTATGACATAGCAAGGAGGTTGACCAGATGCATATAAAGACAGACTTTAACTGTGATGTGACTGCAGTTAAGGTACAGCCAGGCCTAAACCAGTGAAACTGCACTTCATCTGTTCTATTTGTCACACGCTCTTGGGAAATCTGCCTCGAGGAGGAAGAGGCAGGCAGCACTGTACAGGGTATTTATAGAGGGATGCTACAAACGTAAAGTAACTCCGAGAACACGGATATGTAGCCGTGTTACTACTTATTACTATTTGTGGCAAGCACTCCTCGCCATATTTCAAACGATTCTGTTTCATATGCTAACAGGTTTATTGGGGAAGGGGGGTAGCACTACTGAAATAACTAAAAACATAGGCTATTAGAGCAGGAAGAAAACTTTTTTTTTTGAAACAACAGATTCTTTATTGATGGCAAACCTATCCATATCTGTGGAAATGCTTTTCGTGTTTGAGTGGTGACCTCATAAAGTGATGAGGCCAAAATACACTTCCAAAGCAATGGCCCCCCAAACTTCTTCCATTGAAGCAGTCCTGAACAGAAGCAGTTACACAAAAGGTAAGACCCAGGGACAGGGGATCTTGGAAACCATCATCTGACTATACAACTGTACCAAACTCAGAACCAATGTTGAGGGTCTAAGCAAAAAGTATTAAACATTTAAATGTTTTCTTCACATAATATGTCCATAAGTGTTCTGGAAAATTTCCTTATTGTAAAAGTCTCCATCACTCTGTCCCCGTCACAGACCTCTGCATATAGAACTCACCACACTAGCCCCAGAGAAATTGTTCAAAACTGCTATCCAATGGTGTCTTCCTAACTGGAATCCTTCTGCGACCTGCCTCCCTGTCCCGTCACATGGGTTGCTCAGCACCCGGCCCTACTTCGCTGTCCACAGCGCTCCTCTTGCCTCCCCCATTCTACACTTACCTCCCACTCAAGTATTTTTAACAAATATTTTTTACTTCCCTAACAATTCTCTGTGCTCTGCCTATTCATGTCTTTCCCACCTCCACTTCCTATAGCAACCACTGATCTTTTTACTGTCTCCACTGTTTTGCCTTTTCCAGAATGCCAGGTCATTGGAATCATACCTTGGGTAATGTAGCCTTTTCAGATGAACTTCTTTCACTTAGCCACATGCGTTTACGGTTCCCCCATGTCTTTTCATGGCATGCTAGCTCATTTCTTTTTAGCACTAAATAATATTCCGTTTTTTGGATGTACCTTAGTTTATTTATTCACTCAACCACTGAAGGATACCTTGGTTACTTCCAACATTTGCCATTATGAATAAAGCTGCTATAAACATCTTTGTGCAAGTTTTTGTATAGATATTAGTTGTCAACTCCTTTGGGTTAATACCAAGGAGCAAGTTGGCTAGATTGTATGGTAAGAAGATGCTTAGTTTTGTGTAAAGGAAAGTGCCAAACTGTTTCTCTAAAATGGCTCTACCGTTTTGCATTCCCACGGCAATGAATGAGAGTTTCTACTGCTCCAGAACCTCACAGAATTAGATGATGCCAGTGTTTCAGACTTTGGCTATTCTAATGGGTGTGTACTGGTATCTCAATGTTGTTTTAGTTTGCATCTTTCAGGTGACATATGGTGTGGAGTATCTTTTCATATGCTCATTTGCCATTTACATATCCTCTCTGAGGAGCCTGGTAAGATCTTTGGCACATTCTTTAATTGGGTTTTTGTTGTTGTTTTCTTACCATTGGGTTTTAGAGTCTGTATTTTGGATACTCGTCCTTCATCAGATGTTTCTTCTGAAAATACTTTCTCCTAGTCTGTGGGTTACCTTCTAATTCTCTTGATATGGTCTTTTTCCGAGAAGTTTTAAATTTTAATGAAGCCAAGCTTATTTCTTTCACTGATTGTACCTTTGGTGCTGTATCACTATACTCAATGTCATCTAGGTTTACGCCTGTTATATTCTAAGAGTTTATAGCTTGTTCTATATTTAAACCTATGATTCATTTTGAAGGGTATAAAGTCTGTGTCTAGATTCTTTTATCTGCATGTGGATGTCCAGTTGTCCCAGCACCGTTTATGGACGAGTCTATCTGGCTCCATTGTATTGCCTTTGCTCCTTTGCCAAAGATCAACTGACTATATTTATGACCATCTATTTCTAGACTCTGTATTCTATTCCATAGATTCATCTATTTTTCCTTGTGGTTCTATCAGTTTTTGCGTCACATAATTTAATGTGCATACATGTTAAGAATTGTTGCATTCTTGGAGAACCAACCTCTTTATCTTTACATAATGCCTTTCTTTAACCCTAATAACTTTCCTTATTTTGTAATCTGCTCTATCTGAAATTAATATAGCTACTTCAGCTTTCTTTCCATCAGCGCTAGCACGGTTTGTTCTTCCCCATACACTAGCTTTCAATCTATAAATGCCTTTATATTTAAAGTTGGTGTCCTGTATAGTTGGATAGTACTTTCTGATTTATTCCAACAACTTCTGTCTTTTAAATGGTGCATGTAGGCCATTTATATAAAAAATACTAATATAGCTGGAGTAATATCTACCGTAGTCATTATTGTTTTCTTTTTGTTGCTACTACTCTTTGTTTCTATTTTTGTGTTCAAGTCTTTTTCTGCCTTTTGTGATTTTAACTGAGCATTTCATACAATTTTAGTTTCTCTTCTTTCTTAGCACATCAGTTTTATATTTGGCCCTTAAACCACATGGGGTTTAGAGGCACCAACACCGTCTCCCCTCCCATCCCTGTCAGTTGAAAGTCTACATGTAGATACTCGTCAGCCCTCCACACACATGGATTCCAAACCACACACTGAAAATACAGTTGGTCCTGGAAATATGCGGGTTTGAATGGCACAGGTCCACTTACAGGTGAATCAACTCTTCCTCTCCCTCCCTCTCCCCCTCCCCCTTCCCCTCCTACTCCTCCTCCTTCTTTTTCTTTTCCTTCTTCTCCTTCTTCTTTCTTCTTCCTTTTCAATTCCTCTTCTATTTTTAGTGCTTTCCCTGGACTTTGCAATGGTATTTTAATTTTTAACCATTTTAAAATCAATCTGATGTTGTAACTGTGAAAATCCATAAATGTTTAAATAAAAAGTGAAAAATGTGCCCTGGCTGGTGTGGCTCAGTGGATTGAGCACCAGCCTGCAAAATGAAGGTTGCCAGTTCAATTCCCAGTCAGGGCAGAGGCCAGTGTTGAGAGTCAGGTGGCCAGTACGGGGTGCGATAGAGGGAGCCACACATTGACGTTTCTCTCCCTCTCTTTCTCCTTCCCTTCTCCTCTGTCTAAAAATAAAAATTAATAAAATCATTTTTTAAAAAAGTAAAAAGTGTTATCCCAAGCTCATTCTATCATTGTCTCACTTAGGGAAAGTATGGAAACTGTCTTAATTAGTTTAGATAGTTTCCATACTTTCCATATGGACTCTTCCTCTGACTTTTCCAGCATATACAAAGGTAAATAATGTGTACTTATTGATACAATTTTGGGTTTTTCTTTTTTATAAAAATGAGATCATAGTGTGTAGAGTAAGTACTCTGCAATTTAACAATATATAATTGATGCCCTTTCAGGGCAATAGAAGAAACCTAGATAGTCTTCTTTTATAAATATGCAGCGGACAGGCTCTTAGCTCCCAGTGTTCATACATTATATAATCACTGTGCCTGAATGAAGGCAGAACATGACTTGCTTCTGGGCATCAGGATACAACAAAGATGATACGTGTATGTGATTATGTGCATGTGACTATGTAACAGGACTGTGAACACCTTCCCTTTGTCGGCTTTGAAGGAGCAAGCTGCCATGCTGTGAGCTGCCCTATACAGCAAGCGACGCAGCAAGGAGCTGAGGGCAACCCCTGACTGGCAGCCTGAGGCCTTCCATCGGACCACCCCTGAGGAACAGCATGCTGCCAACAGACAGGTGAGCCTGGAGGTGAGTCCTTCTCTCTGTGAGGAGAGAGTTCTAGGTGACACCTTGAGTGGAACCTCATGAGACCTTGAAACAGCAGATCCATCATGGTTTCAAACCCCTACTTTTGTGGCAATATTGTTACACAGCAATGGAAAACCACTGTGCTACATGATCTTCTACAGTTTAGATGCGCGCAGTGTGTCCAAACATTCTACTGAGACATTCTGGTTTTCAGGTTTGCTACTACAAACAATGGGGTAGTAAGTGTCACTGAGGATCTTTGCTTACTTCTATGGCATACATTCCCAGAAAACAGTGTGCACATTAAACAATATGTGAAAATAAAGACCTTCATTCACATATGTGGAAATAATCTTCTTTTAAATATATGTTCATTATACCTTTTAACATTACTGGTCTACCTCTTTATTCTTCTGTGCACTGATTTTTTTCTAAATCCCCAAACAGGTCTCTTTTTTATCCATCGGCACTCTACAATGTTTTCTCCATGCTACAGCTAACGTGGGCTTTGTAAAATTCAAATGGCGATCTCACTGTGCTCTTAAATCACTTCATTGGCTTCTGGTTGTTCTTAGGGTAAGGTCAACGCTCCTTACCACGGCTCATCTGCCTGGCCCCTGTTTTATTCTGTCAGCCAGAAATCTCCCTTATTTCACCCGTCGGATATGTTCACTGTGATAGTAAAGCCATTCTCAACTTCTTAAAGTTACCATATGCAAATTTTACCAGTCCTGTGCATGAGTGACTCTTTTTTTCTCAAAAACATGTACTTTTCATTTTCCAGGCTCCATTCTCCATTCCCTGGGCTAACTTCTAATTAAGGTTAAACATCAAATTTATACATTGCTTGTCCTGTAAAGCCTCACCTGAAGTCCCTGTTCTGAGATTGCTGCTTCCCCCATGTGATTTCCTGTATTTAAGCACAAAGTACATCCTATTACCATTGAAGATATGAGGGCCACCTCCTAAGGACCACTTACTGTCTTGTAGAAAATGCTGCTTGAAGAAGTGATTACCAAGATAAACCTTCTGGCTAACAGACCTCTTAGGAGATTTTTCTCACTATTTAATCAAAGTAGATGAATCAGGGAATGAATCAAATGTCCCTCCTAACACACACATACAACCTCTCATTCCCTAACTCCCACTAACTGGGTGAGAAGGAACATAGATCTCATCCAAAAAAAGCCCAGGAATCTCCAAACCTGCCGCCCAAGAAGAATCTCTGAAGACTACATAACTGGGGACTTTAGCTCATGAGTTAACCACGTGCAAAGGGCAATGCATGCACTGAGACAGCCATCAGTCTCAGTTTATCTACAGCACAACACCGAGGAAGTGCTGGATAAGCAAGGTGGTTGTTGCCTTGAGACTGAAGCCAAGGCGTTAGCATCACCATTACAGTGAACAGTGTGGTCCTGATGCCAGTGATTTTCACTCCAGGCTCAGGAACAAGAGCCCCTGACGTCTCCAGGTCCTGGGCTCTCCATACTCCTCCAGGCCCCTCCACAGCATGTGTGCATGCCCAGGAAACTGACTCTCCATCACAGTGACTGTCGGGGCTCCTTGACACCAGCCCACAGTAATGAATTCATTTTCCATTTTCCATACCCTCCTAGGCCACACAAACATATACCCATATGCTCAAAATAAAAGTTTCAAAGTTTCTCTTCTATTTCATTCTAATTTTTAACGATCATCAGACCTCAATGTATCAATATCATCGCCAACTAATATGTATCTACCTCCTCGGTAAGAAAACACTAATACAGTTTTTTTAAACAGGTGTAAGTAACTTATTTACAACTATTAAGAGCCATAATTTTCCAGTTCTCGATGATAGCAGTTATCATATCACAACTCATCACTCATTCATCAAGCACGTATTGACTGAGCCTCTGTTATATAATCCAAAGAATAGTCTGTTGATCAGCTTTTACCTTCCTGTGTATTTTATTTTATAAATCATTCCACCAATGGTTAAACTCTAGTAATGCTGAATTTACTTAAAGTTACTTTGTACCTTTTGCTTTCTAGTGATCCCACTGCTAGGATTATACCCTAAGAATCCACCAATTCAAAAAAAACCTATGCACCCCAATGTTCATAGCAGCACTATTTACAATAGCCAAGTGCTGGAAACAGCCTAAGAGCCCATCAGTAAATGAGTGGATCAAAAAACTGTGGTGCATTTACACAATGGACTACTACACAGCAGAAAGAAAAAAGGAACTCCTGCCCTTCACGACAGCATGGATGGAACTGGAGGTATTATGCTAAGTGAAGTAAGCCAAGAAGTGAAAGATAAATGCCATATGATCTCACCTATAAGTGGAACCCTAATCAACAAATGAGCAAAATAGACCCAGAGACATGGAAATAAAGAACACACTGACAGTGACCAGAGGGGAGGGGGGAGAGGGATAATGGCAAAAAAAGAGGTGAGGGTGTAGTCAAGGACCATGTAGGAAGGACCAGTGGTAATGGACAAGAGGGTAGGGACTGACTAAGGGAGCAGGAGGTGGGCAGTGTTGGGGAGAGCAACAGAGGAAAACTGGACCAACTAAAATTGAACAATTAAAGAAAAGAATTGTGAGTTGTTTCCACAAACATAGCAATTTGCAGACTCTTACAAACCCTTCTGGACTTGGTTTGTACTCCTTTTGTGTGCCTTACCTGACATATGCACCTGCATTGAACTTGGGACTCCTACCCCATTCTCAGTGCAGTTGGCACATACTGCCCTAAGAGCAATAATAATGCTCCACCATAACTGCACGAATACCCAGCTCCTGAAGCAAGAACAAGGGCCACAGACCTAACCCCATGCCCATGGCAGAAATCCCTTTCCCCGCCCTACACACATACAGTAATGCTCCTCATTATGCCGTACTTCTCACCATAACTATAGATAATTAATATGTATTTCTATCTCCCCTTCTAGAGTAGAAGCTCTGCAAGTACAGGAACTGTGTTCCCAGCACTTATTATCCCAGGATCTGGTGCAGAAGCCAAAGCACAATACGTTTTCAATAAATATTGATTGAATGAATTAACTAATTAATGCTCACTGCTAAAAACACCTGGCGACTTAGCTTCTCCAGGTTAGTCTTGAACCAGCAGCATCGACTTTATTGAGATCCTCCCCACATTATCTTTCCTAAAATATATTCTAAATTGTAGTGTGTTCTGAGTTGCTCTTCTTTTCACATTTTCCAAATCCTTTTCCTGGCTCGCTTCATCAACTTCTCTCACCTGGTAAACATTCTTCAATTTTAATTACATGCTTATTGTGGTGGATTACAATTGAAGTAATTTTAGAAGGTGAGATATTTGCTAACTATAGAGAAAAAAACCTAATGAAATTCAAATATCTTTCCCTATTATCCAAATTTACATCTGTTTGCATAGCTCTACTTAATGAATATAGCTATTTTCATATCCAACTGAATCTCCAATCTCTGTCTCATTTCTGTTTAAAACTATCTTTCCCTAGAAATCAGGGAATACTCTTTTCTTTCTTCAAACTAGACTTGTTTAGATGTTCCCTCACATTTGCTATGTGAAGAAATTAAAACATACATTAAGAGTTTCCCTGCAAAGTGGAAGAACAGTAAGGAATACAGTAAGTGGGGAGAGAGGGAGATGAGAGAGAGGAGTGGGGAGAGAGAAATGGGGAAGGAGGGGGGGAGGGAGGGAGGGAGGGAGGGAGAGAGAGAGAGAGTCTTCCATATGGCTCAAGAATTCTTTCATAGTTGATGAAGACCAAATTACGGTGATGCTATTAAAGATATGCCTGAGAGAACAGACTGGTACAGTTTCTGTCAAAGCTCTAATATCCTTTATTGCAAAATTTGAAACAAAGTAAAATCATGGGGAAATTAATCTTTGAGTTCCTTCACATATTATTCAACTTAAAATGATTTTCCTTTTCTTCAATTTAGTGTCAATCGTGAAAATTCCAACTTTTTGAATAAAAAATGTTTATTTATAAAATGGATACACGCATCCTATTTTTTTTTTTTTGGCATACTTGTCTACAATAGTTGAAAGAGTTACTTTAAGATTAAACGGCCATATTCTAATAATTTTAGTAATTTTGCTAAGAAGCACATGTAAAAGAATTTGCTAAATCCACAATGATTGTAATACTTTTTGTGTCTGGACTCATGTAAATTTCAGGCTATGGTATTTCAGGATGATGTTCTCATCATCATTTACTTGGGATGGAAGGAATGGATGAATTGGGGTAGGAGCGACTCTTACGAGAGCCTAGAAGCACAGAAGACCGACAACTAAGTCAGGCCATTGGTTTCATTTCTAAGTCGCTGTTTTAAACCCTTCCTGGGCTAGTCGCTTTTGTAGGTGTATAAGCTCAAGACTGTGTGAATCATGCAGCCAAGCCTCCCACAAAATGCAATAATCACAATTGCACAGGAAATGAATAAGCACAAATTTCTCACCATCAGAAAAATGTCAAGTATACCCAAGAGGGTCAGAGAATGCTCTTAGTATACAATAGCTAACATACTATTATTAGCTCTAGAACAACCAAAGGCTTTTCTTACAGCAAAAACAAAATGCTGATAGACTATGATTCATGAACATCTATCTCCTACATTCACCTCGAAAAGGTTTATTTATTTAAAAACAGTAACAATCTATTAAGAGGGTTTTGCAACAGTATTTGCTGAATTCTAGTGTTAGCTCTAGCTTAGTCAACCATCAATGCGTCACAGAATTAGCAGGCAATTAAGAGAGGCTATTCTGAGAAAGAATAACGCCTCATTAAAATTGTTGCCTTCTACAACTCTACAATTTTTTTCTTTTAAGTTTATATATGACTGGGAGTGAGGTACCCCCTACAGTCTTGACTACAAAAATCTCCATCCTCTCCCCCCAACCCCTCTCTCTCTCTCAGGCCCTGACACAGAAAGTGTCTAGGTCTCTGAGTCACCCTGACAGAGTCAGCCAAATATAGAAATGCTCATGTTGAACCCCACTTGCATTGAAATAAGCTGAAATGAGGGGTGAGGGAATGAATATTTATTAAGTATTTAGCTTCCCTAATTAATACATCAACTGAAAAACTGTTTCTTATCTTTATTATTTAGATAAATGTTTGTTCTGTTGTGTTTCTTTGCTAGAAGGGATATTAAAAATGTCATTTATCAAACATCCATATTTTCATCACAGTTTAAAACTTCATTGCATCAATTCTATCTCCTTCTTTCAAAGAGTTGTTAACTTATTCCAAGAGGTTACATTCTTTCTCTATGGTGTTTTCAGGGTCTAATGTATCCAGCCTGGAAAGAATGAAAGTTTCAGAAAATACAAAAAAAAAAAAAAAAAAGAGATGTGCTGGGGGATTTCATAAACAAAACAGAATTTTTTTATATGAAAGATTTATATTCTAGCCACTGAATCACTAATCATGTATTAAAAACTGAAGCAGATTTACTCTTTAAATTCACATTGAACACTGGTGAAGATAAGAGAAGATTAAAACAGCACTTTGCCACTCTTATGAAGTCTTTTTTGGTTATTTGTTTTAACCAAAGTACATATTTTCTTCATATTTCCTCCATTTTGATCTAATGTAATTTTTCAGTTCGAGGATTCCATCCAGGATACGCCATTACATTTAATGCCTCCTTACATTTGTCACATCTCCCTAGGCTCCTCTGGGCTGCGGCAACTTCTCAGACGTTCCTCGTTTGTAATGACCTTGAGAGTTTTGAGGAGTACTGGCCAGTGTTTCATGGAGTGCCCCTAATTTAAGATTCACCTGATGTGTACTCATGATCAGACTGGGGTTATAGATTTTGAGAACAACACAGTATAAGTGTCACTCTCATCACAGAAGCTATCAATGTGACGTACTATTATTGATGTTAATCTCAGTCACCTGGCTGCAGACGTGTTCGGCAAGTTTCTCCCTTTTCATATCATAGTCTTTAGAAGAAACTCACTATGTGCAGCCCATATCTAATGAGTAGGGAGATAGGCTACATGAATTACTGAAAATTCTTTTACTTCAGCAATTGCCTCTTCGCCCCCATTTATTTATTTATTCAATCATGTATTTATATCAGTATGTGCTTATGGTTATTTACTTTATACTTTGCATTTTAAGCCAATATTACTTTATTTTGTTGTTCAAATTATCTCAGCTTTAGCCACAGGGAGCTCTTTCAATTGTCCCCCGTGTTCCTTTGACATGTACCCCAGTTATATTTTGTTTTTATTTGATTATTTCCTCACTTTCTGGCACTACAAGATGCTCTAAGCTCATGTTGTATTTCTGGCTCAAACCTAGAATCATCCACTTCTCCAAGGAGTCCTGGATCCTTTCATTGGAGAACAGTATTAGAAGTCAATTTTGGCATGGTAGGTGTGCTCATTGTTTCTAAGCCCTTTCAGCTATCAGACCATGGACACAAAAATGTGCATACTAAGACACGGATATACAGATATCCATAAACGCTGCTGTATGTAACCACTGGAATCTACATTAATTAAACGTGATTTTATACTGATTCTTATCCATTTGTGGTCTTCCTCACCAAAATCCGCACCCCAGTTTAATCATGAGACAAAAACCTAATGAATCAAATATTCCACGCTTGTCCCATGATGTGTAATGCAGCAGGTAGACAACGTTTTTGGTAGGCACCGCCAACCACGCCACGCTCTGGTGGCTTTGTGCAGCCTGTACGGTCACAGCCTTCCAGGAGGACTGATTAGCGACAAAGACTTAGCCATTATCTCAGCTGAACTGAGGGGACTCTGTCACTCAGCAGCCTCCAACAGGCCTTCCTTCCACTCTCCCCTGAACTCCAATCTCTTCCTCTTCCCCATTCCTTTCTCTTCCTTTTAAAAATGTCTGACATTATGCTGTCCAAAGAGGGCTAAAGAATGGAGCATAACATTTTTATAAAAATGGGTTCAGACTATCCTTAAACACAGTCATCATTTCACAAGGAAACCTCACAAAAGTCACATTTACTCACAGTGTGGAAAACAAAGGCAGTCACTGAGTGTCACCACTGTGCCAGTACTGCATTCATAAGTTTAAGAAAAGGGTGTTATGGACAGAGGGCTCTCCAGATGCACTCCTAGAAAGGCTGCAGACCAGTCACTTGTCAGTCACCACTGATTACCTGACTGACCTGCCTGCCGCAGCTGCCATGTGCACAATGGTTAATTTTTAACACTCTACTTAATTTTTTATTACCCAAATTTGATACCGTCCAATCTGATGCCCTCAACTTGGCCCATGTGAGTGTCTTCCTCCATCACTAATGCCTGCCCATGGGCACCAGAACTGTATAGTCTAACCTTCAGATTGCTTCAAATAGTTTTTTCCACAGGCCCATCCTTGAGGGTAAATAGTACCTTTCTACGCCAGGCCTTTTAATACAGGAAGAAGTTTTGGCTCAGAGTCCTTAGCAATCAGTCTATTTATGTCTCATTTGATATTTGCTGGGAACATCTGGTCAGGTACCCTGTTAGGGGGACATTGAGCACTGAGATGAGTAGTTCTTAGGTGTTGACCCCAGACTAAGTCAACTACTTTCCACCGGCGGTGAGAGGCACATAAATGCATGAATGGATAGGGAGGGGTATGGGAAATTTCCACTGTCTTGACAGGCATGTAGGAATTTTCCAGGTGAAAATTGAGCAGGACAAGGATGTTCCAGGGAGGCAGGAGCAGGCCAAAGGCACAGAAGCAGTAGTGAGCACACTCTGCTTTAGAGCGGGAAGGAATTCACAAATGCAGCCCACAGGGTAAATAGAGGGAAAGGAAGTTAGAAGGCAGGAAGGGACTAAAAGGAATGGCTACGGTCAGGATTTTTAAAATTATCAATGGGCAATAAAAACTATTGAAGGCTATTAAGCCACACAGTGACATAAATAGATTTTCTGAAAATCCAGGCTACAAACATTTTGCTGTTGTGGCTATAGTCTCGTAGACCACAACACCGTCAACTTAGAACCCATCACACTGAAAATACTTTTTGCTTACTAGGGAAAAAAATCAGAAAACATAGCATCTTACTCATATTACTTACTATAGATTGCTATAATTTCCATTGCAAAAAATGCCTCAAAAATACGAAAATCAAGTGAGTCAGTATAAAAAAAGAATATTATGTTCATTTCTTTATAAGTAGACCTATCTGCAATAGGGAAAAAAAAGCTGCTGAAGTCTAGCTTTACGTCCTGTATAGCTGTGCAAATCTTCTGGTTCCGCATAAGATGCATCTGCTTTTTAAGTCAGTGAGATGATAACAGGCAGAAGCTGTCTGAGCCATTTTCTATGAGAAGAGTGGCCACGGCAGCAGGGGTATTATTGATGACTAACCTGCTGAAATACAGTGCTATATTCAAACACTTTCTTAATGACAACCACTCACCTACAATATCAAGAGGCCTTAAATAAGGAGTTGTAAAAGCTTCAGATTCTAATCTGGTGTCAAAACAACTGAAGGTGTAAAGTAAAAATCAGCATTTGTAAAAATAGAAAAGTAACAAAATTCAAAAACTGCAATAAACACTGTCCGCAAGGCGCGCTGCAGCCCGGGGTTAAATAATCCAGTCTTCAGGAATCACTGCTGCAGTGCGATCCGATGCCCTGCTGGCACGGCGACCTGGGCCCACCTCGGACAGCTGGGGCTAATACCCAACTATCACTCTCAGTATAGAATCTGGCGCTGCGGAACTCTTCTTTCTCATTTTCATCACCAGGTAAGGAAAGAATATGCTCATTCTCTTCAAAGCTGGCAGAGTACTGGGGTCAGCACTCTTACCTTGATGTCAACACCCATGTTTGCGTGCACATCCCTTCCTGAGCCCCTGGCAGCCTGGCCCATCACTGGGACTCCGAGCACCTGTTTTAACATAGGGTGGGGGCTTTCAATGCACTCTTGTTCCAATTTACTTCACATCTTAATTTGCTGAATGGAAACGTGGGATTCCAGAAATAAGAAGGGGTTGAGATAGATATCCTAGGAACTTGAGGAAGAAAAACAAGAATGGAAGAAGAGGAACCCACTCAGGAAACATGCATTACAGAACTTCCATTAAAGAACTTCTTAAGACCATACACTATCTTCAGGGTTTAAGAAACTTATCTCAGGTATTTTTTTCTTTTTTCTCCTCAGCAAATTAAACCTCCTAGTGGCATAGGAATTACATTCTAATAAATGGAAACAACTATACCTGAAGAAGAATAAAAAAATAAATAACAAGAAATTTTCTTTAAAAATTAAAAAAAAGTAATTGCATAACATTATTAACCTAAAATTTGGTACAGAACGTTATACCAGATGGAGGCAGCCCCATAACTATCTTAGAAAGATGAATGCTCACACAGAAAAGAAAAGGGAAGGGAAATATGAGAAAATTATACACAAAAAATTTAATATACATTGGGAAAACTTACCTCTGAAAACTTCAAGCAAAATAGAATCTTCTGAAAAAGAAGTTAAAGCAAGCATATGGCACGTGTTGTTGGTTGCTGCCCAAAGGACAGAACCCCTACTCTGTGCCCGAAGCACCAGGGCCCGGCCCTGGCACATCGCACAAGGTTTAAGGCTTCCCAGACCCATTCCTCTCAGCCAGTCACTGGCTAAGGGGGTGCGTGTGCACATGCACGCATGGACCGGCTCTGAACATAAGGACATGAGAAGGGATTTACTGAGGCCTAATTGGAAAGATTTTCCTCTGTTACTAGAGAGAAAAAATCCTTTTTGACACCATCCTCCTTACTGACTGCTTTGAAACCAACTGCAGGACAGGACTTTGGACAGGCATCTTTTGACCCATAACAGGACCCAACACTCTGAAGTGGTAAGAGAAGGACAAAGGGAAGCTTGGCCCTGATGGACCCATAAAGGGCCTAACCAAACCAGTCTCCTCTCCTCCAGAGCTCCCCTTCTTAAGACTTTATGATTTTATCACTACTGGTCAACTTGTCTCTTCTTTGTAAAAGCATCCAAATGTATACAGTATGTTGAAAACCCTCGGAACTACAAAGGAAGAAATAATATTCATAAGGCAAAAGCAATGTATATGTAACAAATGGTGACTATGAATCATAGAACTATAGGGTCAACATAACCAAATAGAAATCTGAAAATAAAAGATGTAATCATTAAGGAAGTAAATTGGATAAATACCAAACTAAAGAGAAAGTGAATGAAAATAGCATAGAAAGGTCAAGCTATGGAAAAGACGAAGGAGATGTTAAACATAATGTAGTATAACATAATGCAATATATTGAATAATTCCAATATAAGCCTAACAGAAATTTCAAAAACTAACAGTTTCCTACACAGAGGAACTTCAGAACATCAAGGAAAAAAATAGAAGATGCTATTTAAAAGGGAGCTGGAAGAAATGTCAGATTCTACAAGAGAAGAATAATTACAAATTGCATAGGGGATATAACCATCAGTAGAAGAATCTACTTATCAGCTAAATTATAATTCAAGAGTGAGTTAGGGCAAACATAACGCCTTTGGGGGAATATATAGATTCTCACTGATATCTACAGGGTAAGAAGAAAAGTGAGTCAAGGGGAAGTTTGGGCATGTAAGAGACTATGAAGTGTAGGCAGGTATAAGTAGATGAGTCGACAACAGGTAGGCACATGGTAGAGACAAAGTAGGCAACAGTTTTGTTGTTTTTCAATGCTAAGATTAATCCTCTGTGTATCACTTGCTTTTTCAAATCTACTCTAACTTAGTTTTAAGCTTTAATGGTAATATATGTTGATTGCAACAAAAATTAAACATCAAAGACAATGAATGTTGCATTCAAAAACTAAAGAGCTAATAAAAATAACTGCCATTCTTTACATTTCATGCCCACAAATTATCGCTATTAGCATTCTATTGTAAATCCTTCTGAGCGTAGGTCTTCCTATACAATCATAAATGCATAATGATTTAGGGAAGGAAGGGGTATTCCCAAATATTCCTACTGTACATATTGTACAGCTACTTGCTTTTCTTAATCTAACAATATATCAAAGATATATTTACAAGTCTGCAATTCTGTTCTATTTTATCATTATTAATAAATGCATAGTTTAGAGCAGGGTCACCCAACTTTTTCTGGAAAAGCAAAATATTAAATGCTTTTGACTCTGTGAGACATAAGGTCTCTGATGTAACTTCTCAACTGTGGTGCCGCAGCCTGAATGCAGCCACAGTCAATACCTCTCTTCCCACTCGGTTCCCCTTCCTCCCTCCATCCCACTTCCCTTCACAGCACGGGCATGGCAAAGCCAGGATGTTTTCAGCATGTAGCTACGGGGAGGCTGAGTTGTGGATACTTTCAGTTTGAGTGTCATAAAATTACAGTTCACAGTCACCTGCATGTATCACTGAATTACTGTTAGACATCGTCCTCACTACCCTTCACAGTGTGGAAATAAAGAATTCTTCTCCCAATCACTTAAGGAAGTCATTAGGCATTATAACAGGAAGGGGTGTGGTCAGAGTTCTTATGGTGATTTGGGCATGCCTCACAGAAGGACCTGTACAGTCGTGCCCAGAAGTGTTGCTGTGGCCCCGGCCAGCAGGCTCACTCGGTCGGAACACCATCCCACACACCAGAGGGTTGCAGGTTCCATCCCTGGTTGGACTGTGTGTGGGAGGCAACTGACAGAGGTATCTCTCTTACCTCCCTCTCCATCCTGTCTGTCTCTGTCTCTATCTCTCTGAATAAGAATATCCTCAGGTAAGGATTTAAAAAATGAAGTTTTTATGTGTATAGAGAAGGCAAAACAAAGTTCGAAATGTATAAAGCCAAAACTTAGTCTGGGAAAAATTCCTCCTAACATCAGATGTGTAAAACTTTACACAGAGAATGTTTTTATTTTCACCTTCTCAAACAGTGCTCTCCTGTCCAGAATACACTCTATAATAAAGCATGTATAATTTAAAATGTACTATATTTTTATTACTTTTTATATAGGTAAAATATTTAATAAAGTTCAATTATTCCATTGTAAATTAAATTTTGGAATACTTCAGTAAAGCAAGAGAACCATATGGACTCAATGCATTTGCATAGAAATGTTAACTTTTTTAGTTATCTTTGAATGCATTTTTTTAAAACAGAAAACTCAGGTGAACATTTAATAGGTCTGAGACAAATATGATAAACAAGCAGTAAAGTCAAGTCAATAGAAATTATTCTGACATTTAGAAACTCTGATCAAAACTTTTGTCAGATTACAACAAAAGTTACATTTATTAAGACAAAACAAAAAATAACAATTTTCAAATAAACACACTTAAGAGGTATTTTTATTATTTGATAATCCAATTTAAAAAGAGGACCAAATTATTGTATATAGATAAGCTGGAAAACTGTAAATTTCTTGATGGGTGATTTTACGTAAAATATTGACATCAATATACATTACAAAAAAAAACCCTAAGTAAGCTTTCTTTTTAGCCATGAACTAGTTAATCAGTATCATAAATTATGAGTATTTAGAATTAGTCACTGCTCAAAAAATTCCCAGAAATCTAATAGCTCATAAATGAAAGGAACTCTATAGAGGTTTGCCCAAACTTGAAAATAATCTCATAAATTTACATAACATTATCAATAATTAGTTGTAAAGCTAAAGGATACTTATTTAAACAGGTAATACACATACACACTTAAATCAACCATGTAAAATTCTGAATTATCATTGTATTTTTAATAAAAAATATACAAAACATTATAGAATTCTGCAAATGAAGAGGTGATCAAAGGGCATGCAGTCAAAAATCTAAAAAAAGTATAATTGTAGACTTCCAGCCAAGATGGAGGCATAGGTAGAATCACATTGCCCCTCGCACAATCAAAAGAAGGACAACAACAAATTTAAAAACAAAAAATAACCAGACCTGCCAGAAAATTAAACAGTATGGAAGTCTGGCAACAAAGGAAGGAAGGTTAAAGAAGAAACATTCATTCAGACTGGTAGCAGGGGCAGAGATGTGGAGAGGACTTCTGGCAAGCCTAGAAATGAGCAGAGGCTAGAGGACCAGGCGAGTAAGACAGATACTGGCAGACCTGGCAGTCCCACATTTATATGCAGATAAACTGAGAGAAACAATTGGGGAGTGAGACAGACCACACAACCCCAGGTTCCAGTGTGAGAAAAAAAAGTCTCAAAACCTCTGACTGTAAAAATCTGGGGGCGTTGAGGCAGCAGGAGAAACTCCCAGTCTCATAGGAGAGTTCACTGGAGAGACCCATAGGGTCCTAGAATGTACACAAGCCCACCCACCTGGGAATGAGCATCAAAAGGGCCCAATTTGCTTGTGGGTAGCAGTGGAAGTGACTGAAAGCGCAGCAAGAGCCGAGTAAGTGACACTGGTCCCTCTCTGACATTGTTCCCTCCCCCACATAAAAGGCTCCACAACTCAGCAAAGGGGGTTGCCCCGCCCTGGTGAATAGCTAAGGCTCTGCCCTTTACAATGTAATAGGCCCGACCAAGACAAAAAAATATGGTCTAAATGAAAGAATAGATCAAAGCTCCAAAAATAGAACTAAGCAATGAAGAGACAGCCAATCTATCAGATGCAGAGTTCAAAACACTGATAATCAGGATTCTCACAGAAATGGTTGAGTATGGCTGTAAAATAGAGGAAGAGGTGAAGCCTATGCAAAGTGAAACAAACAAACAAACAAAAAAAAAAAACCACAGGGAACCACCAGTGAAGGGAAGGAAACCAGGACTCAAATCAATGATTTGGAGCAGAAGAAAGAAAGAAATATTCAACTAGAACAGGATGAAGAAACAAAAATTCAAAAAAAATAAGGAAAGGCTTAGGAACCTCCCGGGACAACTTTAAACATCCCAACATCCAAATCATAGGAGTGCCAGAAGGAGAATAGGAATAGTAAGAAATTGAAAACTTATTTGAAAAAACAATGAAGGAGAACTCCCCAATCTGGCAAAGGAAATAGACTTCCAAGAAGTCCAGGAAGTTCAGAGAGTCCCAAAGAGGTTGGATCTAAAGAAGCACACACCAAGGCACATCATAATTACATTAGCCAAGAAGAAAGACAAAGAGAGAATCTTAAAAGCAGCAAGACAAAAGACAGTTACCTACAAAGGAGTTCTCATAAGACCATGAGCTGATTTCTCAAAAAAAACCTTACAGGCAAGAAGGGGCTGGAAAGAAGTATTCAAAGTCATGAAAAGATCTACATCCAAGAATACTCTATCCAGCAAAGCTATCATTTAGAATGGAAGGGCAGATAAATTGCCTCCCAG
Source organism: Micronycteris hirsuta (assembly GCA_004026765.1). NCBI lineage: Eukaryota > Metazoa > Chordata > Mammalia > Chiroptera > Phyllostomidae > Micronycteris > Micronycteris hirsuta. The sequence goes on from PVJI01007057.1 coordinate 34,394, forward strand.
ATAGTCAAGTTAAAGGAGTTCATCATCATCAAGTCCTTATTATATGAAACATTAAAGGGACTTATATAAGAAAAAGATGATAAAAAATATGAACATTAAAATGACAACAAACTCACACTTAACAACAACTGAACCTAAAAAACAAAAACAAAAACAAACTAAACAAACAACTAGAACAGGAATAGAATCACAGAAATGGAGATTACGTGGTTATCAGTGGGGAGAAGGGGGAGAATGGAGGAAAAGGTACAAAGAATAAGAAGCACAAATGGTAGGTACAAAATAGATGGGGGAAGGTTAAGAATAGTATAGGAAATAGAAGCCAAAGAACTTACGTATGACCCATGGACATGAACTAAGTGGGGGAAATGCTGGTGGGAGGGGAGGTGCAGGGTAGAGGGGAATAGAGGGAAGAAAAAGATGGGACAACTGTAATAGCATAATCAATAAAACATATTTTAGAAAAGAAAAAAGTATAATTGTGATAAATTAGGTAGTCAATAAGAATATAATTTAGTTTGGTTAGTTGATATTTGTGGTATTTACTAGCTTTTTTAAAATTTATGTTTTGTTGTGACTGTTTCTCATTCCCAAAACAATCCATATCTCTATTTTCATACTCCAAAGTGTTATTCATTTTCCTAATGAGGGTCCCAAATAAGTTTTCTCCAGGCTCCAAAGGGATTTTACTCTGCTTATAACCATTTACTACCTAAAAAATGTTTGCATGCATTAAAACAAGGTTTTTATATCTTCAGATCAAGGAATTTTGACAATATTTCAGAACAATGAATATGTGCAACATAATCCAAAGTACTTTCTAGTCCGGTCAATTAATAAACACACAAACATACTTCAAGTTTATAGTGATTTTCTTGTTTTTCAACAATTTATCCTTATATTGTGACTAAGCAAAAATAAATAATATACACATAAAAAAGGAGTAGACAAGACACTGCTTTTAGACTTCACCTTATTTTTCAAACCTGTACATCCACTATCGCAATTATACAATTATATATTTCATATTCCATCTCTGTGCATTATCTCTTTTACTAGAGCTTCCAGAAGCCTCCCTAGGACTTCTGATACAACATTTTCAAGAGCAGATTGCTTGTTAAATTGAATTTAGTATCTCTATTTAGTTAATTCTATTTTCATAAAGTTTAGAGTAAAGGGGATTCTCTATCCTGTACTTCCTATGGAAAAAATATGAATAGTCAAAAAGCGCAACTTAGCATACATGTAGCTACCAACTCATCTCTTTTACAATAATGCATCTTTGATAAAGCTTAGTATATTTTAAAAATAACATCTCAATCTGATGAATGCTAGAGCTCTAGAAAACCAAGTCAGTGATTAACAGCAATAAGCCTAGTGCGGAAAGGGTAGGTTGTGGAGTCAGACTACCTGCTCTTGTTTGAATTCAGATACTGCACTTGCCAGTTGCTAACCTAGACAGTTATTTAACCTGACTATATTTCGTTTCCCAAAAATAAACCAATGACGGCAACCAGAGCACCAACATCCTGACATTGCTGTGAATATCAAATGAGATAATCATGCGCGTTGTTTAAAAAAGAATATGGTACATAGTAAACCCTCAGTAAACGTTAGCTTTTCTTACTATGAGTCATAATCTCTCTCTATCATTTGGTCTTTAATTGTTACCTAAAGTATTTCAATTAAAAGCCAAACACAAGACCCATTGCCTGAAATACAGGAAAGCAAGCACAAGAAGTTCATCTTGAATAAGCAGATCTGATCCAACTATTGTTGTTGTTGTTATAATTATGTTACATCAAGAATTATAGGATCCTGACTAAGGGTATAGAACTACCTTCCCTGTCCCTACAACCTTGTAGCTGACTCTCCCCATTAAAAAATAAATACTGAAGGACTGGGACACCACAATGAATATATCACGGCCATGTCATAAAACTTTGGAATCTAACTGAAAATAGCATGGTAATAACGAATCCCAGAAAAGTTTTTGAGGTTGACACACCTTCTTTAGGTTGAAGCTTGTCTACACATTTTAATTTGTACAAAGAGAGGACTCAGCATGTATATCAACAAGCATTTATTACTTCAAACATTAGATAATGTTATAAAATGATGGATGTTTTCATCTCAGCAAAATTGAGTGTCCATCTAGAGCATTAGCAAAATCATCATTAGAAATTATTGTGAAGAAACCTATTGAAGTCAAGCCCATGCAAAAAGAAAAGTAGATCAGAATGGCCTAAAGATGTGACATCATGCAACATTAATTTGAATCACTAACAAAAGCCACTGTAGTCCAATAAAAATTTATTGACTTTATACAAGAATGTTTTTCTTAAATGTGTATATTTTAAAATATTTTGCCATGCCTAAAAATTTATTAAGATAATGCTGAACAAATCATATAAACAGAAATCTGCCATTTTCACTAATCTTTAACAAGAACATAAATATTAACTTCTCTGACCAGGGATGTAAATTTTCAGTTTTATAAATCACAGATCCACAATTTCTTTAATTTAAATGCTTCACAGCAAATTAGGAGCTAACAAAAGAGAAGCTAAATCACAATTTTCTATGGTAAAAGTTAAAAATGGGAAATCTATATTAGGTTTTCTTAACATTTTCCAACTTTGATTTATTCTTTAAATTACTAGGTTATTTTATATTAATAATATGGATATTACAGGCCTAAATTAGTTTTTAAATTGTCATGCAAATCTTTTTTCTTTCATGTTCTCATCCCCACTACAAGTCAAGCACAGAATTTACTCAACAGTAATCTGAATTTGCCCCCAAACAACTGAATATTAATATTCAATGTGCAATCCTTCAGCACGAAAAAAGAACAGTTTCTTAAAGAGTGTACCATGTTGTGTTCTAGTACATGAATTACTGGTGTCACAAAATGTGGGTCACCTCTATATTAAGAAGATAAGATTTATGAGGTAGATGCTCATAGTTGGTTTATTATTAAAATAGCCTATATCACAATAAAAAATTCATGCTGCCCCAAAAACAAGGCCCAGGATTCTAATTTAGAAACTGCTGTTCAAAAAAAGTGAGTTCAGCATTTATTAAAAGTCAAACAGCATCCCCTTAGTCACCGGTAAAGCAAACATGAAATGTGTGCTATATTCAATATCTTGATCTGACCTGGATTATTCAAATGCTATACACGGGAAGAACAAGCATTCTGGCCAGCCTCAGACACATGGAATATTTGCACTCAGGATTCACTTGTTCTGCTGGTACTGTCTGCTCCCCATACACATGCTTTTGAAACAACCAAACAGTTGCTAAGATCATGACATCGGTACAGTGGGAAACGTGCTGACTGTAAAGCATCCTGGAGTAACATTTAGTTCACTGTAAGTGAACACTTCACAGAGACTTCAGGGTTCAAGCAACCTACTTCGACTTTGGAGCCTACCGGTGGTCTTACTAGATAGGAGAGAGGCAACAGAGAAGTGACGTGTAACAGTCTGGCTATGTAACTATACTGATTTTTAATCTACTCATTAACTTATAATGACAAAAATCAAGGTAATCCAATTGAAAAATTAAAATATTTATATCATTGGCTTGTATAATTCAAGATAAAAATAGAAAATACATTCTTAATAATATCAAGTTTATGCTGCTTCTGTGACAGTAAATTAAGTGATTTTTAAAAAACTGATTGCAGAAACGGCTATGTAAATGAACACACACTATGATTCCCTCTTCAAACTCTCCCTTCCGAATGTCCACCCGCCTGTCTCATTAGAGTTCCACTTTCTAGACTCTTCCACCTTATCTCACTGGAGACATTCTTCCCATCCACAGAAGTTTTCCTGACCCCTGACCCCTGTACCCCCAACATATGTTCACAGGATGACTTACTTCATTCACTTTTATAGCACTTTCCACAAATTTAACTAAGCAGTTGTCTGTTTAATCATGTGCACAATGTCTCTGTCCCCCCTGGATGACAGGCTCTGTGAAGGCAGGGCCAGATGCCTCCCTTTGTCACTTGTACAAACACTCCTTGCACAGGGACTCACAGAAATTGTAGGATGACCGCTGAACGCGAACCAAGTCAGGCATACAGAAAGTAGGGAAATTAACCCAGTAGAAGCCTATCTGCGTCTCCATGCCCAAAGCAGGTACTAACGTGTATCAAAAATGTTTAATTAAAAATATATTTCAAAACAACTGAAGTTGTTTCATCCCACTCTTCCCCCCTTTCCAAAAGGGACCACTCTCTTCCTTTGGTGGCCACCAACCCTATGTTTTATAGCAAATGATTTCCAGAACTTAACAGACACTATGTGTTCATTAGGCATGCATGCCAGTGTTTTGTTTAATTGAAACTTTTACAGAAAGAGTACACTATATGTATCGATCTGCAGTTATATTTTTTAGATTTATCTATGTTGGATACATACAGATCCAGTGTATGGTTGTGTGCAGGTGCTTCCGGTTCTTCGGAATCAAACTGTATTCACTATTTTTCATGTTGTTTTAATTTTAACAGCTTTATTTCAGGTATAAATGCACATACTTAAATCATACAGTTTGCTAAGTTTTGGCATATGTGAAACCACAATCACTAACAAGATAATAAACATATCCATCACTCCTAAGCTTTCCTTTGCTGCCTTATGATGTCCTCCCTCTTTCCCATTTCCACCCCGACCCCTTCTACCTACACAATCACTAATGCACTCTGTCAGAAGTTACTTTACATTTTCTATAGTTTCATATACATGAAATCATAAACTAACTGTTCCTTTTAGTCTGCTTCTTTCACTCTACATAATTATTTTAAGATTCATGCATGTTTTTTATATCAGTAATTCATTTATTACAATTGCTGGGTACGATTCCATTCCAGGCATATACTGCAACTTGTTTATCTGTTCAACTATTAAACATTAGAGTTATTTGCAATTTTGGTTATTATTCAAAAAGCTGCTATAAACATGCATTTGCACATCTCTGCATAAACATATGGTAGGTGTATATTTAACTTTAAAAAAAAACTGGCAAACTGTTTTGCAAAGTGTTTTTACTATTTAACTTTCCCAGCAGCACTGTGTGAGAGCTCCAGTTGTTCCATATCTTTACAAAACCTTAGTAAGATCAGTCTTCTTAATTTTAGCTGTTTTAATAGTATATATGACATTGTGGTTCTAATTTGCATATCCTTAATGATAAATACTGTTAAAATTATTTTCATGTGTTTATTTGCATTTCTATAATCTGTTTTAAAGAAGTCTGTTCAAATCTATTGTCCATATTTTAACTTACTGTATGTGTTTTCTTATTATTCCTTATCATAAAAAGCCCCTTACATATTCTAGATAGAAGTCTGGTCTACGCTGTAGACCAGAAGTCTACACTGATCTGCATGGCGTGGGCCCAGCTCCCACTCAGAAAGGCCAGTGGAAAGTGAGGTCCTGTACACAGGACCCATACCCTTGGATAGGTTCTCCCATGGGAAATCAGGCCTGCATTGCACCTAGGCCATTTGAGGCTTGCTTTTTCCGCTGAAACTCCCTCACCCAGAATTGAGGCAACAAATACTTACTGCATATGTTTAAACTAACTTCCCACAATCTATGCTAAACCTACCAAGGACAAGTGTAACTAGTTCAACCACTTTTCCCTTTACATTTGCAAATATCCTTCCTTTTTGATATAATTAGCAACATCCTCTCCTTTGTTTTCTGTAAAAGGTAACCACCTAAAGGAAACCTATGCATAGTAAATGCAGACCATCCTCAAAGTAATATGCTCAGAAAAGCAATAAAAGCCTGTCAAGGCAAGGGTCAGGGCGCTCTCCCCTTAAGAGTGGCCATGCCATCCCTTTTCCTCCACGGGATTCCGTAGTCCGTGTGAATTTGTCTCGCCTCAGCCACAATGCTGTGGACCCCACGAGCTGGAGTCCGCATCAGAAGTCTATTATCAAATACATACTGTGCAAAGATGTTCTTCCAGCCTATGGCTGGCAGCCACAAAAAAATGCCTTTCAAAAAAAAACTTCACTTTAGATGAAGTATAGTTTATTGATTTGATTCCAGAACTGTGCTTTTTTGTGTTGTATCTAAATTTGCAAAGATTTTCTCCTATGCTTCCTTCTAAACGTTTTAGAGTTTTATGTATTACATCCAGACTACCATATTTTGTCATGTATAATGAATACTCACGTTTTTGTCCCAAACTTTCAGAAAAAAAATCTTTTGTTTTAATCTTTTAATTTAATTTTAAAAATTTATCAAAACAAATTATCATATTCCAGGGTATTATTTTGCAAGAAATATGGATATTGGATATCACTATTGATTTTCTAGATATCATATGGATATCATTATTGATTTCTAGAGTTACACTTTTAACACATAAGCATAAACAGAAGAATTAAATACATTTACATACATATGAAATTAGTACTACCCACGTATAATGTGTATCCTTATTTTTCCCTCAACAACTTGGGCAAAAAGTACACATTACACACAGCAAAATATGATATTCCATTTTGAGTTAATTTGTTATATGGAGTGAGTTATGGATTAAAGATCATTTTTTTGGTATACACATTTATAAATGTTCCAGCACCATTTATTGAAAAGACCACCCATTCTCCCAAGGTCTGCCTTCACACTTTTGTCAAAAATCAGTTAACCGTACAAACATTGGTCTATTTCTGGAGTTTCTCTTTTTTTTTTTTACTCTGAACTCTTTGTCTATTTTAATGCAAATACTGCATTGTCTTTATTACTTTAACTTTATGATAAGACTTGAAGTCACATATTGTTACTCCTTGAACAGTGTTTTTTAATCTTTTCAAAGTTATTTTGGCTTTTCTGAATCCTTGGAATTTCATGTGTGTTTTAGAATAAACTTGTCAGTTTTTACAAAATATCTTACTGAGATTTTTATTGGGATCACATGGAATCAATTTGAGGTAGGGTTGACAGATTTAGCAAATAAAAGCAAAGACAGGGATATAATCAAAATAAAATTATGATTTTGGCATGAAAGAAATTTAAGTGGGAGTCCCATACTTTATCTGGCAATTCCAATTTGAAGATACTTAACATCTTAATGATACCGAGTATTTTGACCCATGATTTTCCTCAGCATCATGTGCAGTATTTTGTGAACAGGTCATGCATATTTTTCTCAGATTTATCTCTAAGTAAATTGTATGTTTTGTTGCAATTATAAATGATATTAGTTTTTAAATATGTTTCTGATTTCTCATTGGTTGTTTCTTTTTGTATCCTACAACCTTGCTTAATGAATTTATGGTATTAGTAGACATTTTCTAGTCTACCACATTTTATTTATGGACAATCATTAATCTACCACATTTTATTTATGGTCTTATCAAATTAATTTCTTTTACAATATGAATATCTTTTATTTCTTTTTCTTCCCTAATTTTCTGGTTGGATCCTCTAGTACAATCTAGGAGTGGTGAGAGCAGATGTATCGTCTTGTTCCTGATCTAAGGAAAAAGTATTCATTAGTCCATTATTCATTAACATCTGTTAGCTATAATTTTACATAGATACTCATTATCAGGCTGAGGAATTTCACTCTACTCCTAGTTTTACTAAAGTTTTATAAAAACAGATGTGAATTTTCAAATGCTTTTTCTACAACCATTGAGGTATTCATATGAATTTGAATTAATAGTTCATTAATATGATTATGCAAATAAATGTCTAAGTAGTAAGCCACCTCCGCATTTTTGGGATCAATCCTACTTGGTCAAGACATATTCTCATTTTTATATTTGGTTTAATTCAATTTGATAAACTTTGTTCAGCATTTTGCATCTATGTTCATAGAAAATTCTGGAGTTTTTTCTTATATGCTTTTTGTCTAAAATTTCTGTATCAAACTAACATTGACCCCATAGAATGAGAGAACTGGTAGTTTTATTCCTTAAATGTTTAGTAGATTTCAACAATGAAGCCAGAGGGCCTGGAGAAAATTTTGTGGGAATATTTCTAACTGCAAATTCATTTTTAAATAGAAAGTGATTCAAATTATTTATTTTCTTCTTAGTAAGCTTTAGTAGTTATCATCTTTCAAGGACTTTATCCATTTCACATAAATTGTCCAGATTATTGACATGAAATTATTCAAAATATTTATTTAGTATATTATACTTACAAACCTGTCAGTGATTAAACCACTCTCACGCTTGCCAAATTTATCAAACTTTCAAAGACTTGAATTTTTGTTCCACTGATTTTTAAAACTGTCATTTTTCATTTCAGTAATTTTCGCTTTGATCTTTTATTATTTCATTTCTTTTGCTTACATTGGGTTTATTTTTCTCTTTTTCACATTTTCTTAAAATGAAAACTACAGAATTTTTATTAAAATTCAATTAATAAAATGAATTAATTAATATGAAATACTTGAAATCTCATGTTAATATGAAATACTTAATATCTCATATTAATGTGAAATAATTACTATTTTATATTAATTTAATTGACATGAAATACTAATTTGAAATATTTCTCTTTCCTTACATGTGTGGAGTGCTGTGAGGTTCCCCTCTAATTATGTCTTTTGAGGCATTCCACAGCGTTTTACACATTGTGTTTTCATTTTATTCAGTTTAAAACACTTTATGATTTCTGTAATAAATTAGTCTTTGGCATGTGGATTATTTAGATACGTATTACGCAGGTTTTTCAATATCTGGGGAATTTTCCAGATTTATTTGTTATTGATTTCTAGTTTAAATCCATTGTTGCCAGAAAGATATTTATTTAGTAACTTATTATAATTAACGTAATGATTTATGCATGCTTTGGGTTTTTTAGAATTGACTGAGATTTGTTTTATTTACCAGTGTCATTTCTCTTGGTAAGTGATACATGCACACATGAAATAAACATATGTATTCTGCTATTGCTGGGTGAGTGTCCAATAACTGTGAGTCATGTCCTTTTGGCTGATAGTGTTATTCACGTCTTCTATGTCCTTACTGATTTTCTGTCCACTTGTTCTATCCATCAAAGTACTGAAATTTCTGATTATATTGTAGATCTGTTTCTCCTTGAAATTCCATCACTTTTCGATTCATGCATTTTGATTATCTTTATTAGATGCATATTTATGGTCATAATACCCTTTTGATCCCAGAATCATCATGAAATAAACTTTTAAAAAAGATTTTATTAATTTATTTTTAGAGAGAAGGGAAGGGAGGGAGAAAGAAAGGGAGAGAAACATCAATGTATGGTTGCCTCTCACACACCCCGAACTGGGGACCGCACCTGCAACCCAGATATGTGCCCTGACTGGGAATCAAACCTGCAACTCTGGTTCGCAGGCCAGCACTCAGTCCACTGAGCCACACCAGCCAGGATAAGCCTCCTTATTCCTACTAATATTACAGGGCTCTGAAATCTTATTCTAATATAAATATTGCATTTTTCTTTTGATTACTGTTTGCATGATATATCTTTTTCCATTTTTTTAAGCTAGTTGCATCTTTATGTTTCTTGTATAAAGCATAGAACTTAGTTTTGTTTTATAAACAGTGTAATAGTCTGTTTCTTTTAATGGGGGTGGTTTCACTCATTTATACTCAATGCAATTTTTGACATGATTAAATTAAACTCTACCATCCTGCTTTTGCTTTCTCTGTCCCATCATTCCTTGCTCCCTTTTAAACTTTTTCTGCCCATTTTTGGATTGAGTGAATACTTTTTATAACTTTTTTTTTTACTTTCTTTGTTGAATTGTTAGCCCTGTTTGATTATTTTATAACGTTGCTTTCCATTTATGGTATTATAATTTATCACAGTACACTTTCAAGTGATACTATATAATTCTGCATATTGTATAAAAATTTTACATTTCTAGTGTCATAGGCTGTTATGCTATTGGCATACATTTCACCTTTAAATATTCGATAAATTATATAACATTGTTCTTAATTTTGTTTAAACATCCTATAATATTTTGAAGAGATTTGATAAGAAACAAGTTACCATTTGCCTTGCCTTTCATTTATGTTGATGCACATTTTCTTCTGTTGTCTTTTTCCTTTATCCTGAACATGTATTTGGTATCTTTTAGCGGTGGTCCAACTCTCCTTGATTTCTTTCAGCTTTTGTAGGTATAAAATGGCTTTATTTTGCTTTCATTTTAAAAATATCTTTTAGCTAGGTATAAGAGTCTTGATTAAATTCTCTTCCTTTTTCTCTCAGGACTTTATAGATAGTATTCTACTGTTTTATATATAGTTTCAATGAGAAATATGCTGTCTTATCTTTGTTATGCTGTGTGTAATGTATGTTTTTTCCTGCTTTTTTTCCCTGTTTCATTATAAAAAATTTCTATTGCTATGTCTTGAAGTTCACTAATCTTTTCTTCCCAATAATGTCTAATCTAACATAATCGCATCCAGTATATTTTTCATCTCAGAAATCAGTCTTTTTTTAATCCTCACCCAAAGATATGTTCACTGAGTTTAGAGAGAGAGAAGGGGAGGGAGGAGAGGGGAGAGAAAGAGAGAGAAAAAGTGATGTGAAAGAGAAACATCAACCTACTGCCGCTGACCAGGGATCAAACCCACACCCTCATGAAGTGCCTTGAACAGGTTTCAAACCTGCAACCTTTTGGTTATGGGATGATACTCCAACCAATGGAGCCACCCAAGCAGGGCAGAAATCATAGTTTTTAAACTTTAGAAGTTAGTTTTGGTATTTTTAAATTTCTTCGATTTTTTCCATTCAAACATCTGAAGTACAGTTGTACCTATAACAGTGTCCTTATCTACTGCTTCTAACATCTATCTCAATTCTCAATCAATTTTGATTTTTATTTTCATTATGGGTCATATTTTCCTGCTTCTTTGTTCACTTTGTAGTTTGTGACCGGATGTCAAACAGTATGAATTCTCCCCTTTAAATGCTGGTTATTTTTGTTTCTATATACAATCCTGAGCTTTGTTCTGGGACACAGTTACCTGAAACAGTTTCAGCCTTTCGGGTTTTACTTTCAAGATATATTAGGCAGTACCAAATGGCTAATCAATCTGGGGTTACTGCCTCAAACTGAGGTAAGCCCATCTTCAGTTCTATGACCAATGTCTCATAAGTAACAATATTTTCCAGTTTAGGTGGGGTAAACAAGGTGTTACTTCCTTTTCATTGGTTCTTCCCTCAGCCTTAGGTCTTTTCCACATATGTATAAAGGGGTGGGCAAAAAGTGGGTTTACAGTTGTTCAGATGGAAAACAATGCAATAATTAATAAACAATAATACAAGAATCAATTCGGTATCTCACATACCCACAACTATAAAGCTACTTTTGCCCACCTCTGTATATTAATCAGTACTCAGCTAATTACAAGAAGGAAACTCTCTGAAGATCTCCAGAGTTCTCCCTCTGGGAAGCTTTCACCTTCTACCACTATGCCCAGTACCTCAGTCTTCCCATAATTTTAGCTTAGTTTGCTCAGTGCAGGAAGTCTGCCAAGATCCGACTTCTTCCCTCTTCCTCCACTGTGCCCTGAAAACTCTGTCAAAGTAGTGAGTGAGGTAGGGAGTGTTATGATTCATCTTATTTGCCCATCTCTCAAGGATCAGCATACATTGATGTCTAACAGCAGGTGCCGTGAAAACTGTTTTCTCACATATTTTTAGGCATGATCTAAATCTGGTCTCTGTTTCTCCATCTTAACCAGAAGTAGTAACCCTCCCATCCTCTAAATGGGAACACAGTTCATTTTCACTACTACAAAAGTTGCTGTGGTCAATTTGCCCATATATGTCACCTTGTCTCCTGTATCTTGGGTATATGACTAGAAACTCAATTTTAGGATCACAAGGTTCATATATCTTCAGTCCACTGGAAAACTATTTTCTAACTCAGCTGTATTTACCTACATCACCATGAATAATTTAAGGAAATTAGTGTTTCACCACATCTTTCTCAACACTTAGGTTATTCAGTCTTATTAGTTTATCATAATCTGCAAATTGCATGGTGCTGATTGCCAGTTAATTTATTATAGATTTGGATTTCTTCTAAAACTTGCCTGTATAAAATTAGCCCATTTTTATTAGATTGCTTCCATGATTACTTTGGGATTCTTCATAAAAGTTATAATCCACTGTGCATTATGTTTTTCAAATATTGTCTCTAGTAACTGAGGTTTTTCTTTCACTTAGTTTTGTGATTTTAGTTTTTGTCATTCAGAAGTTTTTAACGTTAAAGTAGTTGAATATATAATTTTACCATTTATACTCTGTATTTTTCTTGTGTACGCAATCCTTCCCTAATTCAGGACTTGAAGTCTATCTTCTAAGTTTTCTCTAAAATGTTTACTTTTAACATTAGGTCTCTAATCCACCTACAATTAATTTTTGATATGCAGTAGATATAATTTTATCTTTTTTATAGTAACAGCCAGAAGTCCCAACATCATTTAATTAAGCACTTTTCCTCAATCTTTTGGATAGCTATGCAGTGTCATTCATTTATATTTAGGTTTGTTCCTTTGTTCTTTTGTTCCATTGGTCTATTTGACTATTCTTGTGCTAATGTCCCACTGCCTTAATTACTAAAGCTTTAAAATAAAGTTCCATTATTGGAAAAATAAATCTTTTTTATTTTTTTATTTTTAAAGTATATTTTGTTGATTATGCTGTTACAGTCTTCTCAATTTTTCCCCGTTTCCCCCCTCTCCGCCCTGCACACCCCAACCCTCCAGCATTCCCTCTCCTTAGTTCGTGTCCATGGGTTGTACATATAAGTTCTTTGAATTCTCTGTTTCATCCACCATTTTTGACCTCTCCCTGTCTATTTTATGTTTACCAATTATGCTTCTTATTCCTGGTACCTTTTCCCCCATTCCTCCCGTCCCCTCCCCACTGAAAATCCTCCATGTGATATCCATTTCTCTGATTCTGTTCCTGTTCTAGTTGTTTGCTTAGTTTTTGTTTTGTTTTTTCTTTTTATTAGGTTCATCTGTTGATAGTTATGAGTTTGTAGTCATTTTAATGTTCATATTTTTTATCATCTTCTTTTTCTTAGATAAATCCCTTTACCATTTTATATAATAAGGGCTTGAAGATGATGAACTCCTTTAACTTGACCTTATCTGGGAAGGACTTTATCTGCCCTTCCATTCTAAATGATAGCTTTGCTGGATAGAGTAATCTTGGATGTAGGTCCTTGCCTTTCATGACTTCAAATACTTCTTTCCAGCCCCTTCTTGCCTGCAAGGTTTCTTTTGAGATATCAGCTAGTAGTCTTATAGGCACTCCTTTATAGGTAACTGTCTCCTTTTCTCTTGCTGCTTTTAAGATTCTCTATCTTTAATATTGAGTAACTTAATGATGATGTGCCTTGGTGTGTTCCTCTTTGGGTCCAACTTCGTTGGGACTCGCTGGGCTTCCCGAACTTCCTGGAAGTTTATTTCTTTTGCCAGGTTGGGTAAGTTTTCATTATTTTTTTCAAATAAGTTTTCAATTTCTTGTTCTTGTTCTTCTCCTTCTGGCACCCCTATAATTTGGATATCAGAACATTTAAAGTTGTCCCAGAGGTTCCTAAGCCTCTCTTCCTTTTTTTTGAATTCTTGTTTCTTCATTCTGTTCTGGTTGAATGTATATTTCTTCTTTTTGTTCCAAATTGTTGATTTCAGTCCTGGTTTCCTTCCTGTCACTGTTGGTTCCCTGAATATTCTGCTTTATTTCAGTTTGGGTGTCCTTCATTTGTTCTTTCATTTTGTGACCAAGCTCAATCTGTTCTGTGAGCATTTTGATTACCAGGGCTTTGAACTCTCCATCAGATAGGTTGGCTATCTCCTCATCACTTAACTCTCTTTCTGCGGTTTTGTTCTGTTCTTTCATTTTGGCCACATTTCTTTGCTCAGGGCTCCTGATAAGTTGTAAGGGGGCAGGGCAACCTTCCTTGCTGAGCTGCTGAGCTGCCTCTGGGGGAGGAGCCAGAGATGGAACAATGTAGTCCCACTGCTCATCTCTAGCACACTTTTCAACGAACCCTCCTGTGAGACTGGGAGTTTCTCCCACCGAGGCAACTGCCGTAGTCCACAGTCAGCTCTGAGTCTCAGTTTCCCCTTAAGTCAGCCCTGCCAGCACGATCTGCCTCCCTTGCCGCAGTTCTCTCTGTCCACAGGTCTGGTTGTTCTGTTTGACTGTTTCTTTAATTCCTTGGTTGTTAGAGTCCCATGCAGTTTGATTTTCTGGCACTTCTGGTTGTTTATTGATTTTAGATTGGTTGTTATCCTCCTTTTGGTTGTGCAAGGAAGTGAAGGGTTTCTTCCTATGCCTCCATCTTGGCCGGAACCCCATGGAAAAGTAAATCTTGACTATTCTTGGGAATTTTTACTTCTATATAAATTTCAAATTCATCTTATCACATTCTATGAAAATTTTCTTAATGAAACAACATTGAATTTATGGATTAATCCTTGGAGAACTAATACATTTACTATATTGATTTCTCCCATTCACAAACATTCTATACAGTTCTTGTTTCTTTAACTCTTCTTTTGTTTTCAATAAAGTTTTATAATATTTTCTTGAAGGTCTTATAAAACTTTCTCTAGATTTATGTACAATTTTACAGTCTATTCTTTGTTTCAGGTATAGAAGAGTGCTGGGATTTTTTTTTATTCATGTTGGTCTAATATCCAGGAACCTTACCATTTTCTGTAATTAGTTCAAATAGTTTATCTGTGTTTTTAAAAAAAAATAAGAAAACTGCTATCGTTTAATAAGGAACTGTTTTGTTTCTTTGTTTCTGATTCTTATAAATTTCAATTTTCATGTTTCAATATGATGACCACAATCTTGGGTAGAATGGGCATCACTTTCTCCCAATTTCAAAAAAAAATGACCATTATAGTTGCATTTTTGCTACAGATGCTTAGCGAATTCCCTTTATTACATAACTAGTATTTTATTTTGTTTTAAATCATACACTGTATTTATCCTGAGAGCTTCCGTGCCAAAGAAAAGTCTTGTGTGTCACACTGCCATATAGCAGAAATGTTTATGTTTTTCAATACCCACTGGTAAGTATTTTTGTTTTCTTAAATGATGTGGTATTTACCAGGTGGTGAATATTTACACTAGTCAAGTCCAGTGTTTCATGCAGATATTCTTGAAACACTTTGTTCTAATATTGTGGTGTTAGCAACTCTTCCTTCTAACAGCTGACACCTGCAACTCTTCTCTGGCGGATTCTTTCTCAGGCTTTGGGACTTTTATGCCTGAACATGACCCCATCCTTTCACCAACTACTGACAGGAGAGAGTGTGAAAGCCCAGCTCCCCAGTGTCAGGTAGGGGTAATCCTGCAAGGTACCCATATTCTAGATTTCCCAAGGATCCCTCTTACAAGGTTTGGCCTGTGGTCATGTTCCCAAGCTCCTACTTTCCCTATTCTCCTATCTGTCACCCCTGTACAATTCCTGAATAAATAGATGAAGTCTTAATCTCAGAGTCTGCTTCTGGGAGCCCAACTTCAAAGAACACTGTAATAAATAAGAATGTGCCCTCTTCCAAAAGTATATTTTAAGGCTTTTGACAAATATTCTCACATAAAAGTTGATAAACTCATATTTCTGTCATACTATGAGTTATTCTTTTCTTTCATCCTCACTAACACTGGAGATGTGTGTATGTATGCAAACACATACATTTTAATTTTTCCTAATTGAGAAATAAAAATGGGATTTGACTTTTTGTATTTATTTGTTTGATCACAAGATTGAACATAATTTGTACATGTTTACTTCTGTATAAAATGAAACTTTAGCCTTTTGCATGAACCCAATCCACACTAGTCAAGCACCTACTATTAATAACCAAATGGTGAGGAGCTCACTCATTACCTTTTGGTGCAGTTTAATTCAGCATGTAAATCTTACTATTATCATTCCCTCCTTATAAATGGGGAATTAAGATAATTAGCTCTTAATCTGAATTCTGAACATAATCCAAAATTAGTCTAATCTGTCTTCCAAACAATGACTCTACAGATATGTGGAGAAACTTCCCAATCTTTCTGTTCTACTCCCCCAAGTCTTCTTTGCTCCAGGCTAACTCCTTCAATTGCTCTTCATAAGACATGGTTAGGAATTTAATTAACATCTCTCCGAGATCTGACCAGGCTCTAAAAAGAATGCTTTTTCAAAAAATCAAACTAAAAATAGCAAAGGACACTTTCATTTAGTATTAAGAAAATTCATTGCCTAAAAAAATGTTTTTTGAAATATCTTTGTTAAAAATTCTCAGATTTTTCTAGGTTGATTTTCTAGGTTGTCTGAAAAATCCAGATACAGTATTAATTTCCATTCTTTCTGACAATTAATATACTCTTCCAATTTTATTTAAGAATGCTGAAGGGCATTCAGTTCAAATACATAACTCCATTTAGCAATAATATCCAAAGAGCCTTACTGCAGGTAAAGTCAGAACATTAATAGATTTCATAGAATTATTAGGTAATCAGTAGTAAAATTAAATTTAGTTCTATGCATTTATAGTAAAAAAAATATTATCCACAAGCTGATTTCCTTTTGCCAATGATATACTATACATATAGCAGCAGACTAAATATTTATTCACATTTCTTTGCTTTTATCCTAAACATTTACAGATTTGTGTTGCTCATGACCATAATACACTTTTAAAAGTACTTCAGATATGGAATAGTCCACTACATACTGAAGAAAAACAGAGTTGGCGGACCATATACCTTGTTCCTTAGTGTAGTGGTTCTCATGTCTGCACGACTAAGTCAGGGAACAGACACTGCCCAACTTCAAGGTTTACTGTAAAGCTAGAGGGACCAACATGGTGTAGGAATAAGGAAAGAATAAACAAATAGAGTAATGGAACAGAATGCAGAACCCAGAAATAGGCTCCCAAAAATATGGTCAAATGATCTTTGATAAAGGAACAAAGGCAATAACATGGAACAAAGACTGTCTCTTCAGCAACAACTGCTGAAACAACTGGACATACACATGCCAAAAAAAAAAAAAAGAATCTAGACATAGACTTTATACCCTTCACAAACATTAACTCAAAATGGATCACAGACCTCAATATAAAAGGCAAAACTATAAAACTCTTAATATAGAACAGAAAACCTAAATGACCTTGGGTACAGCAATGACTTTTTATATATAACACCAAATGCATAATCCATGAAAGAAAGAACTGATGAACCAGAGTTCCTTAAAATTAACAACTTCTGCTCTGTGGAAGACAGTAACAAGAATAAGAGTATACAAGTCACGACTGGGAGAAAATATTTGCAAAACACATATACGTAAAAGACTATTTTCCAAAATATACAAAGAACCCTTAGAACTCAATAACAACAAATGAACAACTTGATTTTAAAATGTGTAAAGGACCTTAACAGACATGACATTAAATAAGAAATACAGATGATAAATAAACATATGAAAATATGCTCCATATCATATGTCTTCAGGGAAATGCAAATCTAAACAATGAGCTATCAGTACACCCTTATTAGAATGGCCAAAATCTGGAAGACTGACAACGCCAAATGCTGATGAGGATGTGGAATAACAGGAACACCGCTGGTGGGAATACAAAATCGTACAGCCGCTTTGGAAGACAGTTTGGCAGTTTCTTACAAAAATGAAACATACTCTTACCATAGAGCCCAACCATTGTGCTCCATGGTATTTACCCAAAAGAGCTGAAAACTTTTATGTACTATATTTGTGTGTTGGTTTGATTTCGTGCAAGAAAAGCCATGGAGAATAGCAGACAACTGGAAGTTTTTGTTTTTCATAGAAGACTGGCAGTAGGTCAAGAATGTCTTCTATACAGCTAAGAGCAAGTTACAGAGAATGCAGCTTGGGCTCAGGGCTCTTTGATCATACATTTTAGAGAGAAATAGGAAATTAAATGGCTTTTTAGCATCATTAGGAGAAACACGCAAAACAGCTGCAAAGACAGGGCCCTTCTCTCTTCTCCAGATGTTTCCTGGCTCTTCTGCCACTCAGGGTTTTCTTTCTCACAAAGTCACCCTTTTCCTTCTGTTGCCATCCCTCCCCTGTCATTCTTGGGGTGCACTGGTGTGCAGAACTACAATGATACCTCTTTTTTTCCTTTTTCTAGTGCTACTCCCCAATGTTCTCCTATATCTCAGGGTATATTTCTCATGCTTTCTTCCTCCCTTCTCCATTCAGTATACAGACAATTTTCTTTCTTCCTTTGGTACCCTTCTTATTTTACCAGTTTTCCTACCTTTACTCAGATTGCCCCTGAGACAAACTATCACCATTTTTCTTAAAAACTTAGTTCTAAAATTCATTCAAATATTCACTAAGCACCTACTAAGTTCCAGGCAGTGTCCTGGGTGTTAGGAAAACAGGAATGCACAGAGCTCTTTGAAAATTCAAATAGTTCCAGGCCAGTGTGATAACTACCATCAATAAAACAATATGAAAAGTAAGAGAGTAAATGCATGCTTACAATTTATAATGATTTGTGAAAGGCTACCCAAAGAAGCAATTGGGTTAATTCTAGAAGAATAAATAAAATTATTCCAGGGAATGGAAATAGGCAACACTAGCATATACAAAGACAAGGTATATGGGCATCAAAGACAAGAGCATCACATGTAGGACTAGATCTGTGCCATCTGTTCATTAAGGGGTCCTGACCAGAACTGAGGCTTGGAAAAAAGGTTGAAGCTGGATGGTGAAAAATAATGTATAACACAAGAGTTGGATCATAAAAATATATATTTCAGCAAAATAGTACGCAATCAGATTAATGTTCTAGAGGTACGAGGTCTGTCCGGAGAAAGTCCAACCATTGTTAATACAACCAGAATGGTCTGTAAGACATCTATGTAACCTGGCAGCCAAGTAGAGAGGGCTGGAATGTGCGTGAATGAACAATGATGACTTCACTGTACTAGTCAGTGGGATCGGTAGATGCCATTGAGTAAGCATGTGTACTATGCGGCCATCGAATTCAAAATGACTGAGCAAGCAGAGCAATGAATCTGTATGAAATTTTGCATTAAGATTGAACGTTCTTCCACAGAAACTACTTTGATGATTCACAAGGGCGCAGCTATGGGCCACTGGGGATTGGAAGCTTCATCATGACAATGCACCTGCTCATGCATCACGTCTCACGCAGAGTTTTTTTTGGCAAAACATCAAATCGCCCAGGTGACTCAGCCCAGATTTGGCACCCTGTGACTTCTGCTTTTCTCAAAACTAAAATCACCTTTGAAACGGAAGAGATTTCAGACTGTTGATGAGATTCAGGAAAATATGATGGAGCAGATGATGGTGATTGAGAGAACTGTGTGAGATCCCAAGGTGCCTACTTTGAAGGGGCTGAGGTGTCATTTTCCTATGCACAGTGTTTCTTATATCTTGTATCTTCTTCAATACATGTCTTTATTTTTCACGTTTCATGGCTGGATACCTTCTGGACAGACCTCATATAACTGTCAACTCTACATAAGATAAATTGTTGAGCAGTTGCCATCAGGAAGAAAAGTCATTCAAAAATTCTTGTGATAGTTCAGCAAAGAAAAATATAGGCCTAAAGTAAGGCAGTAAGAATTAAGATTGAGAAAAACAGAGAGATGTGAGATAGAATTATAAGTATCATGATATAAATAGGGACTCATAAGCTGAATATATAAAAAAGGAAGAACTCTTAAGATGAACACAAAGTTTCTGGTCAGTGCTCTTGGGTTGATGCTAAAAGCATCCACTAGGATTGGAATGTAGGAGCAGTGTAAAAGCTGGGACTCTAATGAGTTTAATTTTAGATGTACTGAATTTGGGATGCCTATGGGGGTTCACATCTACAAAATAGTTGGAAAGAGATCTGAAAGCTCAGGAGAGAGTCTTGGGCTTGAAATAGAGAACTGTGAGTCACTGGCACATCTGGTAAACAGTATGTAAATCATGGGAATAGATTAAATTACCCAGGGAACACATACAGAGTAAAGACTGGGGTGAAAAATGGGATGCAGGTGAAAGCGTGTATTTAGGAAATGGGTGGAAGACCTAGGAATGAAACAAGGTCTGAACCTGGTGCAGAATCAGGTGAGAGTGAGCAGGTTGAGCCTGAGAACTTAGGTCATGACATTCCAAACTGGCTAATGGCGTGAAATCCAGAAGAGAGCCACAGTGGATGAAGGACAGAAAGCAAATCTCTGCATATGACAGATAATTGTTGCTCTCTTTGTTCAGTATCAGCAAATTGCAGCTACAGCCAGAAGGGAGTGCACTGAAGGAATACTAATCTTAAAAAAATAATAAAGTCTATATCAGAGCCCTGTCCAAGTGTCTCAGTGGGTTAGAGTGTCATCCTGTACACCAAAAAGTTGTGGGTTTGATCCCTGGTCAGGAAAACACAAGGAGAGACCCCCCACCAAAAAAGAAAAGATTTATAAAAAGTTGTGTATGTATTCTTACAGGTTTACACTTCAGTCACCTTCAAAGTACTCTCCGTTTGATGCAATACACTTAATTGAGATATTTTTTTCACTGCTCAAAACAGTTTTTTTTTTTTTTTAGTTTTTTTTTTTTTTAGATTTTATTTATTTATTTTTAGAGAGAGGGAAAGGGAAGTAGAAAGATAGGAAGAGAAACAGCAATGTATGGTTGCCTCTCACATGGCCCTCACTGGGGACCTGGCCCGCAACCCAGGCATGTGCCCTGACTGGGAATTGAACCGGGACCCTTTGGTTCCCAGCCCACGCTCAATCCACTGAGCTACACCAGCCAGGGCTCAAAACAGTTTTTAAACTCCTCGATTTTAATGCCTTTTAGTGCTTCTGCCATTTTTTGTTTCATCTCTTCCACATCAGCAAAACTTTTCCCTTTGAGGGCTTTTTCTATCCTGGGAAACAAACGAAAAAATAAAGTCACTCAGGGCAAGATCAGGTGAATAGGGAGGGTGGGGCACAGCGGTCACGCCATTTTTGATCAAAAACTGCTGAACACTCAGCATGGTGCACTCATAAATCACCCATCGTGAAATGGGCAAACACACTGAAAGAGTCTTCAATAAAATTTCACTGAAGCCAAACACAGGCTCTCAGAACAACACAGGCTGGTGCACTGATACAGATGGGTTCTAGAACATTCGCCTAGTGGCGGAAGCCTGCACCTCAAGGGGCCTGCTCTCCTGAGGATAGTTCAGGGTTATTTTGAGTGCCCCTTCACATACGAGAAATTATCACAAAGATTCCTGTTTTTATTTTACTTTATTTTTTACGTATTTATTATATTTTTTTCAGAGAGACTCCTTTTTAATCTTTTGTTGTTTGTGATGAAGATGCTGATGATGATAATGATGATGTCTTTATTGGTTTTAGAATAAGAGAAACATTATTTTGTACATAGGCCCAAGGTATGGATTTCACATAAAGGAGTAGATTGAAGATGTGGATGAAGAGAGAGAGAAACATAAAATTAGACCAGAGGCAGGAAGAAACATGAAGAAATAGAATCTTTTTACACACCATTACTGAGAATGAGAAAAATAATCAATAAAAGTGGATGAGTTGTTTTCAGTATCATAGATAGGAAAGATGAAAACAGTGATATATGACCTAAAAGCCTGAATATCATCAGTGATTTTAAAAAGGCAGTAATAACACACACCTAATTCCTAATATGTGTCAGATACTATTTTGAGTACTTTTTACCAACAATAACTCTTTTAATACTTACAACACCCCATCAGACAGATATTATTATTTCCCCCATTTTATAGATGAAAAAACAGAGGCAAAGAGAGGTTACATTACTTACCCAAGACCACAAAACAACTTGCACAGCAAGTCTAGGCAGTGAGCCCTCACTCTCAATCTCTGTTCTATATCACTGCTCTAAACAAAAAGGTGAGCTTTAGTTGAGGCATTTGGGGAGAAACCATGGGAAAGGATTTTGAACAGACCAATAAAGAACAAATAAAAGAAACTAGAGAAATGGATTAAAGACTTAAGTATGACATCTGAAACTGTAAAATTCCTAGAAGAAAACATCAAGAAAACGTGCCATTACCTTGGTCTTGGCAATGGCTTCATGGCTACAACACCAAAAGCGTGGCCAACGAAAGCAAAAACAAACCACCAAGACCATATCAAACTAAGCAGCTTCTCAACCTTCCGAACTCTAAGGACAAAACCATTGTCAGGAGGGTGTTTAACTCAAGCCGAGTTAAAATCATCTTCCTAAATCAAGGATTAAACCTAAGAGTATCGTTGTTAGCCCTTTATTTGACTGGCCTTCTCATTTGATCAATACTTCTACCTGTCTTTGCTTATAGGATTCTAATACCATTAAGGGGTACATAGCAACTCCAAAGGTAGATTTATTTTTTTAAAACTCACATAATTTCAAATTATTTCAAATTATTATTATGGGATTAAAACAAATTTAGAAGCTTTTGCAAAGTAAAGAACACAAACAATCAACAGAATAAACAGGCAACCTGAAGAATGGGAAAAAAACAGTTGCAAACCATATGTCTGCTAACGGGTTAAATCCATATAGATAAAGAACTCCTACAACTCCATAGTGTAAAAAAGAACTGATTTAAAAAAATGGTTAAAATCTTGAATAGACATTTCTCTAATAAAACACACACAAATGGCAAACAATGTATTAAAAGGTAATCAACATCACTAACACTTATGCAAATGCAAATCCACAATGAAACATCACATCACATCACATCCAGAAATCCACTTTTGTATATTTATTCAAAATTTGAAATCAGGATCTCAAAGACATATTAGCATTCTGATGTTCACCGCAGCACAGTTCAAAATAGCCAAGAGGTGGAAACAACCCGAGTGGCCACTGACAAATGAATGGAAAAAGAAAACGACACACGCACACACTGGATTACTATTCATGCTTTAAAAAGAAAATTTTGAAATATTTGACAATATAGATGAACCCCGAGGACATTATAAAAAATGAAATGTCAGTCACACAAAGACAAATACTAAGTGACTCCACTCGTGTGAGCATCTAAAATAGTCAGATTCATAGAACCAAAGAGTGAAATGGTTGTTGTCAGTGGCCGAGGAGAGGGGTAAATGAGGATTATTATTGATTAATAATCAATGGGTGCCCTATGTCTCTTGCCCTGTCCAAAACCCTTCAGAACCTCCCACGAGGCACAGAAAATACCCACGTCATCTTGTCTCCTTCTAAGACCAACCTTGTATTTCACGCACAGGGGTTGTAAGGAAGAAGTTAACAGCTGCTACTCACAGGCCCTCTCCAACAGTCCATACGGTGCCATGTGCAAGTATTTTCAGTGAGGGTACTGTATTTATGGAGACTGCCGCAAATGTGAACTTAGCAAACCACTGAAACAAGAAGCGACTGCTACAGATCTAACTGCAAAATCACCCCTTGCTGCTTCCTCAAATCTCTCATCAGTACTTGGACCAATTGTCGAAATGAATATGGACGAGGTTGAGACAAGAAATTCCAACTTTGCTACTGCAAGAGCAGGTTCAGAAGGCTGGGCGAATGTCATTGAGTTTGTTCCTGGGCAGTCCTTCTGTGACTGCACTGACCCTTTTCTTTGTAAATCCTCACGGGAGGATCTTTAAGTGCACAGATTTTAGCATTAGAAGAGGAGTGGGGAGAGAATGAGAGAAAGAGAGAGGGAGGGAGAGAGAAAATCAACCAGTTGCCTCTTGGACACACCCTGACTGGGAATCAAACCCACAACCTAGGTGTGCGCCCTGACTGGGGATCAAACCCGCAACCTTTTTGGTGCATGAGACAACGCTCCAACCAACTGAGCCACCCAGCCAGGGCCTACCCCTTCTTGCACTGAAACACCCCAGCAGGGCTCAGTGACCAAGAAAGAATCAGAGAAGGAGCAAAGGGCAGTAGAAACAAAGTAGCACTTTTGCCCCCATGCTGCACTTGGAGAGTGCCGATATAGGGAGAACTGCATGTATCTCCACAGAGACTCCCGTGGTATGTGTGGGCTGCAGGTCCTCCATCGAGTGGATGCTACCCAGAGATCGCAACAAATACAGTCTTGCACTGAGGCCCAGCTCTCACTTGCTGCCCAGCGCAGTAAACACAGGTGCGTGGGATCTGCATGGAGGTGGTCTAGGCGAAAGCCAACCCGAGTCACTCCCAGTAGTGTTCTGGTACAAACCAAAATTGTAGGTTACATGATCCAATAGGAGGTAATTCGAATTAAAATTTCACAGAAAATTTTCAAATTTTCACATTAACTGATGATAGAATCTTATGGTAGTTTGCATCTTATAAACAATAAAAGCCTTTTTATTAGCTTTATTCTATTTTTCTGCAGAACTTCTGAATTTCTATAGCAACATCAATATATGTCCCATGTCTCCTAATGCAAAATAAACACACTGTAGGAGAGAACAGAGAGGGAGCAAGAGATAGAACAACACATTACATTCAGTGCCCATGCTTAGAGCAAAACAGAAGGGTGAAATTGATTATTCAGGCAAAGCCACTTTCATCTGAAATGATCAAAAATTAAGGCAAGCTAATTTTATATGTTAAGTTTAAATCATTTTTTAAAATACAGTATTTCCCCTCATCTAATATGTGTTTAAAAAAAACACACTACTGGTATTGCAATGATGTTTACTGCAGCTCTAGTTGTCCTGTATCAAGAAAAAAGTCAGAGGTCACATATTCCAGATAAACAGGTCTCTAAAACAAATAGACAAGGTCTTGTCCTGAATAGCAAATGTCAAGTTGGGTTGTTATTTTTAAATAACAAAAGCATACATTTTAAAAATGACTATAATGTATTTATGGAATATCTCAAATTGAGGAAATGATAGAAAAGAATAAAGGAAGGATATTTTTGCTACCCAGTCATTCCTTTGAAATGCAGGATTCTTCCTATTGATATTTATGATTATATTAAGCATCTTCCCATCAGTTAGAAAATATCAAATGGCTCCTGAGTATCTGAAGACATTCAAAAAGCCAAACTGTATTAGGTTTTCATCATATTCAAAGAAATAATGATAGAAGCTGAAGAACTATTTTCAAATATCATAATCTTTGCATTCCCTGAGAAGTACTACAAAAAATACACAAACAGAAAAAAGTTTTTTGTTTTTTTTTTTTTTTTGCAAAATATGGACCAGCACAGAGAGTGATTAAGCATGTGTGTTTGAACAAAATCTGGGGGAAAAGCCTTCTCAAAGCAGCAATTACAGCAGGTGTAACAAATGCAACCTGTTCTTATTAAGATCTAAAGAAATATAAGGGGAGTAGGATCCAGGGTGGGAGGTGGGCATGGGTGGGAAGCAAATGGAGACAACTGTACTGAACAACAACAATTAAAAGAAACTAAAAACTAAAAGAAAGAAACATTTACCCCTTACTCTCTTGCAGTCAAACTTAAAAGAAACACTGAAAATATGATCTGATAACAGATAATAACAACAGGTGAGGGCACTGGGGTTGGCAGGTGGAGAATTAATACTCAGACATCCTAGTAACAATTAAGAAAACAAAGTGTCACCTGTAGTGAAAATACTTTGTGTATACCTACAAGAGGGAGTACTAAGCTTTGCTTTCCAATTAAATTTGAAGACTAAACACATTTTTGTTCTTGCAAAGATCCATCTTCAAATTCCTAGGGAGAAGTGAGAAGACACCAGCAGGTCACTGAGATAGTGAATTTTGTCAATTTGATTTAAGCCTTCAATAGACATTACTTAGTTTCCACTCCTGATAGTCTTAGGAGTAAACTGGCATCTCGGGGCAGGGAAATCTGGAAATTGCCACAGTAAAACAGCTACAACTCAGGATGAACATCATTCTTTCCTTAATTGATGAGAACTATTTAGAACTTATTTCAGTTTCTTCTTCATAATATTGAGTCTAGTTCCGATCTTTCCATTTTTCTGGCTAGGCTTAGTCTAGCAAAAGTCTTAAAGAAACACAGTTCTTCCCAATAATATGCTTCTTGTCTTCTGGTAATGGAGGTCAATGAACTTTGGTAAGGAAAAAAATAGACAATACTAGAGACAATTTAGACAATTTTACTGATTATATAAAAATAGAATTTAGGAAACAAAGCATACACTTCTAATTTATAAGCCAATGAGTACTGTGATGAGGAAACTTTAGCAACTATTTCTTTTAAAATAAAAAATATAAATAATTTTTCCAGGCTAAAATTATAGAACATATATTATTACACATAATTCTGAATCTTGCCCTGACTGGTGTGTCTCAGTTGGCTGGACATTATCCAGCAAAGCAGAAGCTTGCCAGCTCAATTCCTGGTGGGGGCACATGCCTGGGTTGGGGGTTTGGTCCCCTGTCAGGGCACATGCAAGAGGCAGCCGATCAGTTTCTCTCTCACATGGATGTTTCTCTCCCTGTCTTTCTCCCTCCCTTCTCCTCTAAAACTAAATAAATAAAATCTTAAAAAAAAAAAAAAAGAAAGACTGATTCTCTAAGCACTCTGACAAGCAGTGGCACAGACCCAAAACGACTTCTGGAGAATAGCCCTGGCTTACTAGAGGCTCAACCTCATATTCTCCTTAGATTCCTCAGTTTTTAGGAATGAATTTCTTCCCAGATCACAGTTTAAACTGCATATCTAGCAACACAAAATTAGGAATACTTCAAACTCATTGCTCATTAGTTCTATTAATTGCTAAAATTTATTGAGCATTTACTTTTTGCCAGGCACTTCGTTGATCCCGTCCACCCATCGCCCATTAGCCTTCCAAATAACCTACGAAGACAGTTCTCTTATTTTTCTCAATTCATCTTCCACTCATTCATCTATCTGCATCTTCAGAGGGTAAAGAACATATATCCACCTGACTATATATATTATTCTCTGTGCCTCCCATTGGGTACTTAGCCTAGGAAAAGGCCAATATTCTTTCTAAATATTTTGTGTGTCAATCTTCACTGCTGCCTCAAAGGCCTCCAAATCTTATACATTCAGAGTGTTACCTAAGTACGGGAAAGCCTGAATATTTGTAGAATGACTGGTGTTTCCCATCTCTTCCTCTCAGGGTAGTTATCTGACTTTTAACTCAGTACATTTTCTGTACAACTATTTATGGCGTAAAAATCCATATACGTAACAAAAATACTTTTTCCATTTTCCAAGAGTCTTTTATCAGTTTACGGGAAGGTTTATCAACGTCAAAAATTTCATTTCATTGCAAAACAATTGGGAACACCAGGAGCTCAAGATAGATGATACAATACAAACAATATTAAAATGTTAAAATTAACACAAATAAATCTTTGGCTGGAAAGCACAATCCAAAGCTAAGGATCTGCTCTTACAAGAATTTATTGATATGAAATTAAACATAAAATATAATGAGGTAATGAAGGCTTGTCCAAGTGAACTTGCACCCTTAAAACAGAAAAATAACAAGAAAAAAAGGAAATTGCTAAAATAAATAAATAAACAATTAAAAAGAGGAAGCCTTAGTCCTGGCTGGTGTGGCTCAGTGGACTGAGCACCAGCCTGCGAACCAAAGGGTCACTGTTTCAATTCCCAGTCAGGGCACACACCTGGGTTGTGGGCCAGGTTCCCAGGAGGGGGTGTGCAAGAGGCAACCACACATGGATGTTTCTCTCCCTCTCTTTCTCCCTCCCTTCTTCTCTCTGTAAATAAAATCTTTTTTAAAACAGAGGAAGCTTTTCTGGAAAAGGAAACTATGAACAATGAAAATGTGGGATAAAACACTGATATGCAGTTAAACAAATAGGGAACTTGCCAGAGGCTGGAGAGGGGAATAAGCAGCAGTGAGCCGGACTCCAAATGCAACACATCTGCCCACAAGGCTGACAACACTGACAATAAATCAGAGCAGGGGCCAGGGTTTTAGAAGGTGACATTCTAGACAGAATATAATAAAAAAAATGCTACACCCTTGACAGTTTCCTAATATCTGAAGATTAACTAGGCAGCAGAGAAGTGGAGAGGCAGTGTTGTACTGAGGGCATTAAGCTTGAACATTCCTCTGCAGAATCTATTCCAATGATTCAGAAGGCCGCAGCTGTGGGCCACTGGTGACTGGCAGCTTCATCACGACAACGAGTCCCTCATGCATCACACCTTGTGCAGAGGGTTTTGGCAAAACATCAAATCACCCAGCTGACTCAGCCCCTCTATAGCCCAGATTCCATGCCCTGTGACTTCTGGCCTTTCTGAAAACTAAAATCACCTTTGAATGGGAAGAGATTTCAGACCCTCAATAAGATTCAGGAAAATAAGATGGAGCAAACGATGGCAACTGGGAGAACTGTGTGAGGTCCCAAGGTGCCTACTTTGAAGGGGAACAAGGCATCATTGTCCTATGTACAACTTTTCTTGGATCTTCTTCAATAAATGTCTCTATTTTTCATATTCTATGGCTGGATACCTCCCGGACAGACCTCGTGTCAGATATTAAAGCAGCTCCATGTTCCCATTCTTTACGTATTACAGTACTGTCACAGTAGGAGCCAAGACTTACTTAATGGGGAAAGGTGAGAAGTATGGACGGTAAACTCAGGAATAAGAAATGTACGCCCACTCTCGTCACCACTATTGGTGAAGTGCCATCCATTACAGGTAAGACAAAGCAACAAGAGTCATGAGAGCTAGAGAAAAAGAGTCAGGATTATGTTTCATTGTAAATAAATATCTCAAAAACCAAGAAAATCAATCAAAAAGCTAATGCAAACAATAGAGATACCAGAAAAATAGTGAATCCATGAATTAACATACAGAAAATAATTGCCTTCATACATATAAGCATACACTTAAAAGATATATTTTGAAATCTAATATAGAACAAAAGACATGACTTATAAAACCAACAAAAAAAGATAAAAAAAACTTAGAAATGTGAAAAACTTACACAAGTCAAACAGTTAAACAACTTCCTAAAAGATCCAAACATAGACTTGAAAAATAGTAAGAAATAATGTGCTCTTGGATAGGAACACACAGTGTCATAACAATGTCAATTCTCTTTAATTTAAAAGTTTATATCAATCCCCATTCACAATTACCAGTATATTATTCTTTCTGAAACTAAATAATTTTATGGATGCAAGAATGGTGCATGCATAGACAGACCAAAGAACCAGAGAAAACAAAAGTCCAGAAGCTAGGTCCAAGTACATATGAAATTCTATGAACTCCTACACTTTTCTTTTTAATTTCATTAATCTAACCTGAATTTGAAAACAATAGGATACATAAAATCCCTGAATTCATAATGACACTTAAAGAGCAAAACAACAACACAAAATAAAGAGTACATTCCCTCCACGACCACCCATTAATTATTACTGAACATTTCAGGGAAACTAACTCCTTATTCTAAACGATAGCAATTCTTACTTCTCTGTATGAGCTCTAATTTAGGGAAACCAGATAGCCCAATAACTGAGAAAATGTCTTTCTTTAAAGAAGATATCTGTGATAAATACATAAGAAAAAAAACAGAAAATAGAAATTATTTTGTAAAACTTAATGAAATAACCAATTCAAGGAAAGGTAGAGGGATGAAACCATCAGCTGAAAATTCGATGTACAACTGTAATGGAGAGGACACCGCTGCACCCGAACCCAATGCAGTCAGACAGCATGTGCTTCCTGAAGCAATGCAATGAGAAGCAGAGAGCCTGTGAAGCATCCCACCAAAAATATAAACTTGACATCTGATAGAGTTTCACAAGCTCGCTTCCATTTTATAGGAATGATGGAGATCAAGGACCACGTTAAACAACAGAATGAAGAAAAAAACATGGCAACATTTTTAGTTTCCTCAACCAGTCAGTGGTCTAGAAAAACAAAATGTAGGGAAAAAGACTGGTCTTGACTAAAAAAGAGGTAGGTTAAACAAATGCATTTAAAGACTCTCAAGGTCATCAGGTCAGTAATTAGAATATGCAAATTAAAACAACAATGAGATTCCACTCCACAACTTTTTCAATAGTTAGATAATAGTTTTTTAAATACTGAAAAAAAAAAAAGCACAGGCAAAGATGTGAAGAAACTGGAATTCTCATATATTGCTTTGAGAAATGCAAAATGGGCAGCCATCCTAGAAAACAGTTTGCAGTCTTGTATGACACTAAACATATACTTACCATGTGACCCATCAAGTCTCAGGAAATACTACTGAATATTTACCAAAAAAATGCACACAGACACACACATGCAAAAACCTATACATGAATGCTTACATCAAACTTACTCATAAACTCCCAAAACAATCCAAATGATAAAACATTCCAAATGTCCATCAGATTGACTAGATAAACAAATTGTGGCAACAACCACATAATGGAATAATACTCAGCAATGAAAAAGGAATAAGCTTCTGATATGGAAACAAAGCAAATTTCAAGTATCTATGCTAAGTGAAAAAAGCTTGACTCAAAAGTCTATATCGCGCATGATTCCACTTATATGCTATTTTGAAAAAGGAAAATCCTAAAGATATAAAAATATATAAAAAAGGATCACTTATTGCAACCTAGGGTAATGGGGAGAGAGTAAACTAAAAGGAGCATGAGAGAATTTGATTATGGTATTGATTATATAACTGTATATATTTACCAAATTCCACAGGAGTACTCCAAAAGAAGTATACTGAATGTAAACTATACCTTAATATACCTGACCTTAAAAAGAGAGAAAAGAAAGAAGGGCCTAGGAGATGTAAAAACAAATACAGTATATGAAACTTGTTTGAATTCTGACAATTAACTAGAAAAATATTTTTAAAGAATATTGAAAATTTAATTGCAGTCTGATTATTAGCTGCAACCAAGCAATTATTTTAATTTTGTTAGAT
This sequence comes from Micronycteris hirsuta, assembly GCA_004026765.1. NCBI lineage: Eukaryota > Metazoa > Chordata > Mammalia > Chiroptera > Phyllostomidae > Micronycteris > Micronycteris hirsuta. Next base: position 65,299 of record PVJI01007057.1, read on the forward strand.
GAGATGACTCCCTGGTAATTATTTTAAAGCCCAAATTCCTTATTTTTAAAAGATGCATATTTTTGCATGTTGGGGTGAAATGATAAGCTTTAGAGCATTCAGAGAAAAACTAACAGACAAAAAAGGGAGACATTGAAAAACTGGCAGTTTGTATAATTCTACCACCTAGGTGATGAATATATGGTAGTTAATTATTAAAAAAAAAAGAACCAGCTAGTTATATAAGCAATTCTATTTTATATGTTTGAAAATATTTATAATTAGAAATTAAAATCGTAAGAGCAAACCATTTTTGAACATTTATCCCACATGTGGCCATGTTTTACATACTTTGCATGTTAGCACATGTAATGTTCGTGACAAAGCTAAGTGTGATTACAATCTCCATTTTGCACATGAGAAAACTGAGGCACTCAGATTTTTAAGAAATTCCCAATATTAAGTAGCTAGTAACAGTCAAGGAGGCTCAGCCTACATTCCCAATCACTGTAAAATCATAATACAGTTACAAAATTTGCTTATGATCTATGTTGTTTTCTCTGAATTTGGTTATCACATTGATACAGTCAACTATACATCTTCATATATATATATATATCTTTAGTAATTTCCCACTAAAGCAGAGATAACATAGTGTCTGTAATTTCCTAGATAATAACAACAGACCTGTTTAGATTATGAAAGAAAAAAATGTGAAAGCTAATTACATATTCTTTGGAATGAGATAATAAATCCATTTGAACTACTATGTTGCCTTTTTCTTCCCAGGAGAATGATTTAGCAAATGACAAAATTGATCTCCCCACTGAACATGTCAACATGTTCTCTTACATGGCAGAGGGGTCTCGCAGATGTGGTTACAGGTTAGGGGCCACGAATCAGGGAGGTAATCCTGGATTAAAGGGCGAGCCCAATCTAATCACAAATCCTCAAAAGTAGAGATGCTCCTGCTTGACCTCAGAAAGAGGTGTATGTAGTAACAGAAGAGTCAAGAATGCAATGTGAAAAGGACTCCCACCTGCCAGACGTGGCTTCCAAAATCCAGGAAAGGGGCCGTGAGCCAAGAATTGCAGTTGACTCAAAAAGCTGGGAGTGTCCTGTACCCGCAAGCTAGCAAGAAAATACAGACAACTCTACAACCTCTGGTAAGTAAATGTGCACAAGGACCCAAATGAGCAAGGGAATGGATTCTCCCCTAGAGCCTCTGGAAGGAATGCAACCCTGCCAATAACCTGATTTTTGTCTGTTGAGACACACATTGAACCTCTGACCTACGTGAATTTAAGATTATATATTTGCACTGCTTACACCACGAAGTGTGTTGTAGTCTCTTACAGCAGTGATACAAAACTAATACAAAGGGTAACTAATTTTTTCCTTTTAAATGGACCATCATGCTGCCTATTGATAGGTGCCTATTGATAGGACCATCATGCTGCCTTTGATAATTCAACATCAGAATCTGAACTAAATCTCTGCTTCCTCAATATGAATTTTCCGACATTCTTGCCTTGACTACATTCATAAGCAAATGGTAATGCTGACAGCAGGTAGCGAGACCGTGGATGGGGTGGCCAGATTCACCACTGAATGTTTTCCAAACCTTTTCACCAACAATGAACAAAAAGATTCCATTAAAAATCCTGCATTAGTTAACAAATTATTTCTCTTTAAAAGTATCTAAAGCTATCAGTGACAGTGGTCAATTCCAAACCGTGATTGCCATCAACTCCAAAGTATCACGAGGGTGTGCTTACAAAATTTCATGCAAACACAAAGAAAACTGTTGATGTAGTTGATCCTCATAAGCGTATGTCAAATAAAGGTACAGTCGCCACTAGTTTTCCTGAAACATTGAAAGTATTGCTAAGTTCACCGCCCACTGAGATTTGCTTGCACAGATATGGAAGCTATTTCACAGCTGCCAGTGTTTAAACCCTCTGGCATCCTTACAAATCAGAGTGTCAGTTTCTAAGTGTAAGCCCTCCATGAGAGTAATGGCAGCCAATAATTAAGTTAGGTGTGTTTTCCCGTCATTAAACTCACTGGGAAACTGCCAAAGTGGCTGTACATAAATCCCGTCATCATGGTGGTATTTTTCTCCCCCTGGAGGTGAGAAGGTGAAACTTTTTGATACTGCCTAATTTTTGTCACATGTCCTCTAGTTAGAACTCAATCCCACTTCCCTCTGTACATTTTCAACACACGTTTATTTAATGATTCTTGGAGCCAGGCATAGTTCTGAATGCTGGGATTTGGTAAACTCAATAATAAAATACAGACATTGCATGAGTATCTCAAAAAAGGTGAGAGAGGAATTGGTGAATTTCTGAAATTTCTCCAAGTTTGACATCAAAAAGCAGATTCTAAAAAACATACATTTCCCAAATCTAACCAGGAGATGATACGGTTGCTACAACAGGCATCTCCTGACCAAAGGCCCAGTTCAGAACTACTGTCCTTTCTGGAAATAATGGCAAATACTGTTGCTATGTCTTAAAGCACAGCACTTGCTACTACATTTTTCATTTCCAATGTCAGATGACCCACGAGCTTGTGGCAACTTTGTTCAGAAGAAATATCCTTCCTTTGTGCTGAAGAACAGCCAACGATTTGGAGGTAAAACCATATTGTCCTGCTTCATCCCAAACAAACAGGTTTCTATTGTAAAAGCGAAGGCATTACAAAATATTTTAATTTGAATGACAAAGGGAGTAAGAAGGAAATATTATATTAAACTGCCCCAGTGGCAGAAGAGTCCAGACATGTGACTGGCCCTTTAAGCTCTCTTAAACACAAGATGAGAACTCAAAACAATAGTGAACTTCTGTGCTCATGAGGGAGACCCAGGGCCTCGAGACATACCAGGATGGCCACATATGGCACAGATCTTGGCCTGGTACCCAATTACAAAATGGATAGAATGCTAAAAAGAAAATACACATCAGGGCACATTTAAAACACAGAAAAACTGAAAGGAGGGAAACTATGCCCCAGATGAGAAGATTAAATAGAATACTTAGCTATATAGATAGTAAGGTTTAATATAAATTGGCAATTAAGATAAAAACGTGCCGACGCCAACACTATCAACCAGACCAGGACAGAACACAGAGCCCAGGAACAGACCTGTGTGGTACAGAAAGTCAACACCATGCAGAGTGTGCACGGTATGTGAGCTGGGAGCAGACCAATGACAAATGCCACTGGGGCAACTGGTTATCTATACAGTAAAACCCATTCCTCCCTCACCCACACATAAAAACATATGCTAGCAAATGACAGATTTGCATATAAATTAGAAATGCTAAAGAAGAAAATATAGGAGAGTATTTTTCTGTATTGAAGATTAAAAAAGAATTCCTAAACGAGATTACCTCCCCTGAAAAAGAAGCCCACGAAATTTAAGTTAAAACGATAATGAATTAACTCTCCTTAAAAGTGTTATTTTCAAAAGACCCCAGTAACTAATAAAATGGTAGGCTATGTACACTAAAAGAAAATATTTAAATCTTATTTAACAGACAAAGGAGTATTATCTTGAACACATAATGAAACCCTACATATTAATAAAAAAGACAAATGGTCTAAAAGAAAAAAAGCCCAAAATATCTAAACAGGAAATTTATAAAGCAAAGTAATGAAATATGCACTTCTAGTTATGGCACTACTGAGATATTGCTACAAAGTATTAGGGTATCTTTCATTCATTTACAATTTCCATTAGATCAGGGGTGTCAAACTCATTTTCACCGGGGGTCACAACAGCCTCGCAGTTCCCTTCAAGGGCCGAAATAATTTTAGGACTGTATAAATGTAACTACTCTTCAACAGGTAAGGAGTTTAAATTACATTCAGCCCTTCGAAGGCAACCACGAGGCTGATGTGGCCCCCGGTTAAAATGAGTTTGACACCCCTGCCTGAGATGTTGGGCTGTCTGCACCCACCATTCTACTTGAGGATTTCCACATGGTAGCTATTCACACCACAATGACTACTCCCGTTTGAAGCAGTGACAACTTATTATGCCTGGGCTTTGTTTAAATAATCTGTTCAAACACTTATCACTTACATTTATCAACTAAATCTATACAAAGTTATTATGTTACAGAATAAATGGGGGGGCTGGATGAAAGATATGAGAGACCCCCATTTTTCTGTACCCGGGGGTTTCTCCCCCTTACCAGGTTCATTTTGCCCGCCGCCAAAGGAAAGATTCAAAAGGAAAAGAATTAAAAAGAATTGTTTATTTTAACACACACAGTCCTTCCCTCTCCCACTGCCCAGTCTGGGGTACCGTATTTTACACAGGCTCCCAGAACCATCCACGTGGCCCTGACTCTTACCCAAGCCGCGTGGTCCCAAGCAGTGTGGTAGAGACGCTCAAGCTGTGTGGTCCCGAAGAGAGAGAGAGACTGAGAGAGACCTGAAGAGACCTCTCAAGCAGTGTGGTCCTGAGAAGAGCCACTCAAGAGAGCCCTCAAGCAGTGTGGAGCGAGAAGCGCCCAGAGAGGAGAGCCAGAGACCCCCAGAGGACCACTCAAGCAGCGTTCCACCTGGATTTAAATCCCAGAGTCTCATTTCCGGCTCCTCCCACAATTGGCCACAGCTGCCAGCATTCAGGTCAGGTGTGGTCTTTTAGTGTGGGGCCAATTATCTCCCTCTAGGGGACCCTCCTCCTGGCTGACCCCTGTTACAATTACTTACATTAAAGTTTCAGATAAAAAGGGCACAATATCACCTTCCCAGTCATAGGGACTGAATTAAATTTAGGTTCTCCTGTTTTCAGAAGAACAAATGTATTCAGCTTGCCATGACTACATGAAGCAAAACTGTCACAAACACGTGGTACCAGCCCTACTGAATTGGTAACACCTTAAAATACCACTTACTCTTAGATACCTGACCTAACTGGATTTCAAAATCACGGGGGGAAGTCAACTTTTTTTTAACACTAAATTAAGTTTGGAAAGTAATGCCCTGACTGGTGTAGCTCAGTGGATTGAGCGCAGGCTGCAAACCAAAGGGTTGCCAGTTCGATTCCCAATCAGAGCACATGCCTAGGTTGCAGGCCAGGTCCCCAGTGGGGGCCGTGTGAGAGGCAACCACACACTGCTGTTTCTCTCCCTCTCTTTCTCCCTCCCTTCCCTTCTGTCTAAAAAGAAATAAATAAAATCTTTAAAAAAAAAAGTTTAAAAAGTAATTACAATACACAGACGATATATTATAGAACTGTGCACCTGAAACCTGTAATTTTATTAACCAAGATCACCCCAATAGATTCAATAAGAAATAATTTTACTGTAAATAAATAAATTAATTAGATTAAATAATTTTGGGAGTATCTATAATAAATGGTTTAGAACTGGATGAAGGTAATTCTCTCCTTAATCAAAATTTTATATGTTACTTTATTTTTTGTAACTTCCTCAAGCCTGAAATAATTTGTAATAGACTTCATCCACCTTGCAAGAACAAATGTCATTTATTTTCCAATATCTCATGTCATTGCAGAATGACCTAACATTTCTAAATAAAAACTATATCTTTGTCTGATATTAATCAATGTTTTTATGAAACATAGCTAAAATATTTATGTATCTTTTAAATTCCTAAATATCTTTTGACGTAATTACATATCTTTAATGTAACATTGGAAATGGAAAATTTTATCAGAAAAAATTAAATTAAATTAAACATATATCATTTCTTCAAAGAATGAAGAAAGCATTAAACACTTTGTCACTACTTGGCAGTGGCTGTGTAAGCAATAATGTGTCAGCAATAAGGCATGTGCAAGCAATACTGCTCCAATGAAGTCCAATTATCAGGACTTCCGGGTGCCCATCAAACCTTAATACTATCTAAAACACATGCCTTAAGCAAGTGGACTATGGCTTTCACATGAACATTTTAAATTGAGCTGCACTAAGATCAAAGAGGAAAATAATGAATTCAAACAAGCTGACAGAAAGCTTAAAATATAAAATCTACACGAAGAACATGGCTGCAAACATGCACATTCACATTTTCACTAAGTAAAGTGAGTTCAAGTAAAGTAGAAGTTATGCTTTCATAGCTTTTAGTAGGCATTTCTTTCCTAAACGATGCATAAAAGAGTAACAGAGAACAAAGATATCTCTGACCTTCTTCATTTATGAATCTAATACTATAATTTATTTTAATAGCAACTGAAAATGCCTAAGGCTTTTTACTTAAACTCTATAAACTACTAACCTATATATTTTACAACAGGCTCAATGCCCAGTGAGGTTGTAGGTTTTAGCACAAGAGAAGAGCAAATACCAAAAATGAATTAAGTCATCTATCAATGAGCATGCACCCCCCATAAATTTAATTTCAGGTGTACTAATACCTGGTCATTCTGTTCGGGATTCCACCTGGAGTCAAACTAAGGAAGAAGGTATAACTTTTTGAATAATATATAAAGTAATGTGGCTGCTTTTTAAATTGAGGTATAAGTAACAGAAAGTACTTATGTAGTATGTTGAGTTTTCAAAACTATACACTGATATAACCAACACCCAAAATAAAATATAAAAAATCAAGTAAGTGCCCATTCCCTATGAAGTCTACTTTATTCCTTTCTAATACATTGTTCTTCTTTCTCCCAGGTAAATATGGCTGAATTTTTTAGCATAGCAAATAGAACTAGACATCTAAATATCTTCATTGGCAACTTATTACATTGAAATTGCCACTATTAACAAATTTTTAATCTTATTTGAAAATGTTTGCAGAGACTGAATGGTGACAAACTTTCAGGTTTTAGGTGTTTGATTAATGAAAAAAAGTCCACAGTCATTCATAAGTAAGTCTTTTCAGAAAAGGGTAATTACAGAAAAGAATAAGGAGGTGACATAACCCAGTTACCTAAACAGCAAGCACCGGGCTAGCCACTTTACACTAATGTTCTCACATGCTGTTCACAGCAATCCTGGAAAATAGTTATGGTAATCTTTAGTTTGGAAATGAAGAAATTAAGATTCAATAAATTTAAGTAATTTGGCCAGGATTTCCCATCTGTAGAGCCAGGATTCTAGTCCAGATCTTTCACTCCAAAACAGATGCTCTTGTACTCCATTCCAAGCAGACTTCACAGTTAATAATTTTGGAGTAAAAAATAAAGCATCGGGACTTCCTGTCTCTCTCTGCTATCGATACACTGATTCAGCTGTGCAGTCATGGGAGGCGAAGCCAAGCAGTAGCATAAGTCTAAGGAGATGGATAAACATTTGTCCTGGGAAAATGAGGACCTACTTGTACAAATCCCACTGCTAGGCACAGGCCAGACAGGTGCACCTTCCCGAAACCAATGTGGATCACCTGTGAGGAGTTCCACACCACTACAAGGTGATCAAAGACATAAAACTACTGGTCGATTTCAAAAGAAGCTGCATATTCTTGAGTGAGTGACACTGGACACCTGGTCACTCATGGCACCTCAGGGAATGGTGAAAATGTCAGCTTTTCGGATTTGGTTTTCAATCTCTCTCTTCTACAAGAGCCTATGGGCAGATAGAGGCATACAGAATCCCTAGGAACAGCATGGATCCGTTCAGCTTGGTGAGTCGGGAAAAAAACAATTCCTTGATCAAAGGGAAGTGTGGAGAGCCAGGTTACACTCCGTAACAGTAAGACATTCTCCTTTCTAGAAGACCTACCAAAATACTCCTAAGTACAGCTTTGAAACTTAATACGTCCCTTTCAAAATGACTGGTGAAAGTGGTAAAAGACCAAAAAGCAAACATTGGTTTGAATGCTTCCTTCACACCATGGCATCAACAACTCCTTGTTTCGCAAAGTGAATTTCACCAGAAAGCTTATGAAAAACAGAATGACCTGTTGCCTTACAGAAACTATGAGCATTTTTGAAATTATCAACAATAACTAGGTTGTCATTACTGTCTCCACAATTCTCTTTTCGGACAAGACAAACTTGCTTGAGGAAAAAGTGCAAATTGTGAGAATCAAGGATTATTTCTTAGAATTTGATGGAGATCCACACTGCTTAAGATATCCAAAAATTCCAAAGATATCCAAAATTGTAACAAACGCTGCACTGGCAGCAGAAGTACTTGTAACACCAAGCCACAGTAGTACCGACACGGAAAACACGTGCCTTGCTTTCTGTGATAGGAAGGATACTACTGAGCATGACAAATTTAAACATCTTATGCTACAGTTATACACATCTTTTTGCATTTTAATATTTTTGTTAATATTTTCTATATATTTCACTTCACAAAATAGAAGTTTACAATGGGAATTGGAGAAATCTTGATTCTAGATTTAGCTTTATAAAAATCTTTGTTCCTTGTCTACAGACTTTGGTGTGTGGCTGAAACACACTGAAACATACACTGCCGATATCATGCTTTGATCTATTTCACTACGGCTACAATTGGAGGCAAGTTGTAATTTCCTGGCATACCTCAGACTATGTATATTTTAGGCTTTAAATTCTTCCACTTTTCCAACTGAATGTTCTGTTGGTGTGAACTACTGATGTCCTTAAATATTTGCAGATCTGAGGTTAAGGAGCAGTAAAACAAGCCAGGTATCTCTTCTCTGCTCTAGACATAGCAGGAATAAAAACACCACCTATCTTCATTGTGGCCTCCGACTTTTAAAGGGATACTGGAAAAAAGTTTGATAGGAAAAAACATTCCATAGTCTTACGCAAATTGAGCCTTCATTGTTTTTATTTATTTTTTATTTTTTAACTATATTTTATTGGTTATGCTGTTACAGTTGTCCCACTCTTCCCCCCTTTCTTTCCCCCCCACCCCTTACCCCCCCCTTTCCCCACCCTTTAGTTTTGTCCATAGGTCATACACATAAGTCCTTCTGCTTCTGCCCTTCCTATACTATTCTTAACTTCCCCATGTCTGTTGTCTACCTACCATTTATGCTACTTGTTCTGTGCCCCATTCCCACCCTCTCCCCCTACCACTCCCCTGTTGATATTCCTCCATACCTCATGTAACTCCCTTCAACATTTCATACAATAAAGGCTGGGTGGTGATGAACTTCTTGAACTTGACCTTATCTGAGAAGCACTTTATCTACCCTTCCATTCTAAATGATAACTTTGCTGGATAGAGTATTCTTGGATGTAGGTCCTTGCTTTTCATGACTTGGAATACTTATCTCCAGCCCCTTCTTGCCTGTAAGGTTTCTTTTGAACTGCTTGTACACCTAACAGTCATTTTGTTTTCAAATTCTGTAGTGTCTAGAGTTAATTTTCTTAGAGCGTTAAAGCTTATATTAAGGTTTTCTGGTCTGATGCTAATGAACAGTTTGCAGGTGGCAAAGAGGAGCAAAAGGCAAACAAATACCATATATAACATTTTGATCAAAAGTAAAGACTAAAACATAATTTGCCTTTTTCACATTTAATTATCATGTATTTAATGTGCCATATGTGAAACATTCTGGCCATAACAACAACTAAAAACTGTAAGCAACTGCATAATTGAACTGTCTAAATAAATATACCTTTTCCATATACTTTCTTTTAATTAATAAAATGTCACCTTATTTTAATGAATCTACTTTTCTTAGCATTGGAGACTTTTACAGTGGAAGGGATATAAGGTGGTATATACTAACCTTTCATTTTTTTTAATGAGGAAACTAATGAAGAGGATAGGAATGAGTTAAAACTGAACATAAAATCCAGTCTCTTTATTCCAAGTCTGGGCTCCTCCACATCCACAGTTTTTGAATATCCTTAGTCTCAAAGCTTTCCTAAAAAGTAATCAAATGTAGAAGTTTGGTATAAAAACAGATCAAAGCAGTGATGTTCAGGCTGAAGCTGGTGGGAACCACAGGTCCCAGTCTGCTCACACTCCCTTCACCAACATATTTTCAGGAATCCCTTAGGTTTGGTGGAATGCATTTGAAAACCATCTGCTCTACACCATATCCTCTCAAAATAAATCTGGAAGAAAGTCAAGTTTAAAAATGTAAAAAATTAAACATTGATACAAAAGACAAATTACAGTCCAATATAACAATATGAGAAGTGTCCCAAGTTAGCTCACGATGAAGCACCAAATGAATGAGGAATTCAGAGCTTTAGCAGTGGTCTGGAGTGAGTTACCAAAGGGAAGGACTGACTTGGGTCTTAAAATTTGCAAACAACAGCTCTGACAAGGGCTCGATATCTATAAAAAACTCATACAACTCAACAGCAACAACAACAAAATCAATCTAATTAATAAATGAGCAGAGGACCTGAACACACTTCTCCCTAAAGGACATACAAATAGCCAACAGATACATGAAAAGATGATCAACTTCACTAGCTGTTAGACACATGAAAACCAAAACTGCAATGAGATATCACCTCACACTTGTTAGAATTAACAAAACAAACATAAGTATTGGCAAGTCTGTAGATAAAAAGAAACATGCGTTCACTGTTGGTGGTGTAATGGAGGAGGGGCCCTGGTGGGAAATAGGGCGGGGTAAAAAAGCACCAAAAAGACTGGGCCTGCCTGGGCTGCCCCAGCAGCTGGACAATGCACCCATGACTCAGCAGCAAAGAAGCCCTAAGGGCTGACAGCTGGGGCTAGGGAGGTGCTTGGATGGAGGGACATACCCTCCCATCTACTTCTGCAGTAGTGGGGGGCGGAGGGATAATGGGGGCATATTTTAATAGTAACAGCATATGGAAAACGTGTGCTTTTGCTCCCTCTTTGGTCTGGTTGGTCTGTGGCTGGGGCTCAGGTTCTCGACCTGGTGGGCCTTGGGGGCCACTGCATTGTTTGAGAGCATTCCCCATGATCCTACCCACACGCTCCAGGATCTGCCCCACCAGGAACGCAATGTACTAGGCTGGTAAGAGGGGAAGGAATGGGAGGAGGCTTGCGGGGGGCTGGTCCCAGGAGGCGGGTGTGGCCGAGCAGCAATCCCCACACCTCTCCTCGGCGCAGGAAACCATCAGTGGCAGCCACCTACCGGCATGCTCCTCCAGCGGTGGACCCCATCAGAGGTGGCCACCCAACCATCACTTACACACTCCTCTAGCAAGAGGCCGCATCCGTGGTGGACCCTTGCCCGCAGCCCCGTGCTCCTCTGTGGGAGCCCCATCAGTGGCAGTCACCCACCCACTGCCAATGTGCCCCCCAGGGGGGACTCTATTAGCGTCCACCACCCACCTGCCTCCAGGGGGGCCTGTCAGTGGCAGGCCCACGCCCTTTCTCCACAGGTCAGGGGCCCTCCGACCAGAAGCTGCCCTGACAATGGCAATCCCCGCCATCACTACTGCTCCACCGGCTCCACCCCAGGCAGGGCCTCAGACCCACCATATTAACACGTGGGATGGGACTTAACAGACCACCAGAAGGCAGTGGCCAGAGTGAGAGGATAGCACACCATGAATAGGATGCCTGAGTGTACAGACTCCAAAGGATGAAAAGGACAATACTTTGGGTGGGAGTAGAGGTTCCTGGTGCAACCTTGAACTGAGCTGGCAGACTGTGGCAGAGTGATTTTCTTTGAGGCTTTTTAAAGGAAACAGGTTTTGAGGCAGAAATCTGCCATTATTTCAAGCAGTACATAACAAAGGAGTCCTCTTCCTTTCCACCAGACTCGATCTCCAGAGTTTTTGCTTATGGGAGGCAAGTGGTAGGACTCCACTGGCTGTTCGGGAACAGTATGAGGCTGTCGGTACCAGTGGGAATATAAACTGATGCAGCCACTATGGAAAACATTATGAAGGTTCCTCAAAAAATTAAGAATCGAGTCACCATATGACCCAGCAACCCCACTTCTGTGTATGTACCCCCCAAAATTGAAAACATTTATTCTCAAAGATACACACATCCCTGGGCTCACTGGGGCATTATTCATGGTGGCCAAGACATGAAGACAACCAAAGTGTCCTTCGATAGAGGCCTGGATAAAGAAGACATGGCACACACACAGTGGAATACTACTCAGCCATGATAGACTGCCGTTGCGGCAACAGGGATGGATCCGGAGAATATCATGCTAAGCCAAATAAGCCCGATGCAAAAAGTTAAGAATTATGTGATTTCACTCCCACGTGGGATATAAAACTAAAAGCGACAAATGAACAAACAAGATAAACAAGAACTCAGAGACAACAGTATGGTGGTTACCAGAGGAAAGGGGGATGGAGGGTTAGTAAAAAGGGGGTCAAATACATGGTGAGGGAAGGAGAGTTGACTTTGGGTTGTAAGCACACAATGCTCTCTCTCTCTCGCTCTGTGTGTGTGTGTATATAACAAGAATTATATACTTGAAACCTATATAATTTAATTAACCAATGCCAACTCAATAAATTAATTTTCTTAAAAAAGCATGGGATGGTAGTGAAGGAGGAAGAGGCAAGGGAAAGCGCATTAGCAACAGAACAGTTTAATTTCAGTGTAAGTGAGTAGACCAACAGAGCTCAAAGGGTGGAGGGGAGAGCTGGAAGTAGTAAAATTAAACAGAAATATACGTTGGGACCAGGTTACTTCAAGTTAATGAGCTCCAACTTTATCCTGTAAGCTACAGGGAATTACTGAAGGTTTCTGAGCCAGGTAGCAGTATGGTAAAAGTAAAGTGTTTTAGGAATTTTATTCAGACAGTGGTGTAAAGATATTCTAGGAAAGAAAAACAAGAGGAGAAAGATGAGGCTGTTCATAGACATCCATGATAATGATCAAAACCAGGTTAAAAGATGAAAGGACAAAAGGAAAGAGAGAGAAAATATCAGGAAGGAAGATAGGAAAGGCCTTAGAAAGCTACTGCCATCCCACGTATTGGAAACGCAGTCTGGACAGTCATCACACAATGATTCGTATCTCAGACGGTAATGGAACTGTATGACCTCTAAGGTTCCTTTTCTACTCTGAAATTAAAATTCTGTGTAACAGACTCAATATATTAATAAGGGGTGAGGTGAGGGAGCTACAGACAATTCACAGTTTAAAGCTTGCTTGACTATAAGAATGACAGTTATAATTTCCAAAGTGAGACTTCTATTACTGACCATTACAAAACAAAATAAAAAGCAGACCCAGTTCCTTTTAAAATGTTGAAAAATTTAATCCAAAAAATCAAGTAGCATATGATGATGCATAATCCTCTAGAGTGAAGTGCTTCTAATGATTTATGACCCACATTTTCCCGTGCTATACATCAAAGGAGGTAACTCAGAAGAGAGAACTGGGTTGTTATCAGTGCCGATATAAAATAGTACAAAATCTTTTTACATTTGGTCCTTTAAACCAGTCGCACATAGAGACACTCAACAGTAGGTAAATTACCTCTGAGCATGAATGAGAATAGCACTTTATGGTTTGGAGCTTGCATATATATTTTTTATTAGTTCATTGGTCTCTGAGGGCAGCATTATAGTTCCACTTGCTTTGTAACTCTGCATAGCACTTAACATATACATTTTATGCAAAAGAAAAGAGTTGACTAGTTCAGGTTCAATTTTAGTCCACTATTACCTCAGATCTTTTTTCACTTATTAACATATAGTGAGTTGCTGTCATTTTACATATGTATTACTGATTAGTATTCTGAAGTGTGCTTCCATGAACATGCTCCCAATGAAATGTACTGCCAAAATTTCTCACTTTTTCAATGTATGAAAGTGGCCTGAATGCTATATCTAGCCTCAAGTATTTCTGGTATGAGCTACAAATAAGGTCATACTCTTCTACGCCAACAGGTGACAATCAGCAAATTTCATCCAGGCTCTTAATTACTCAAAACGGATGATATAATTTTAAACAGCAACTATTTATAAGTCTTTTTCATGCTTGCAAAGGCTCCAATGAGGCTATTTCGTCACATGTCCCAGAAATGTATTAAGGAAAAATTATTTCTGGATACCTGCTAAACACCTGGGATTGTGATACAAAGACTTTGCCCAAAGGATACTTAAAAGGTGTTAGTATCTTGTCAGAAGAAAAACTGACTGCTAGGGGAATGGAATACACACTGGACCGATCCCCTGAAGACAGTGGTGTAGCTGTTCCTGAAGACCCCTCGGGAAATAATAGGTTAGGATAGACAACTATAGGCTCTGGGTCATTTCAACATCTATCTGCCATAACTTGAAACAAATGTAGCAAGATTTCTTATATGATTCTAGATCTTTAAATATTTCTGAAGAATAAAATATCCAGAATACTAATGAATGTGAAAGTAAATCTACCATTCTTTAGATTTCAGGAGCAAATGATAACTGTGAAAACCCTGAAGTTCTGTCCTTAATTATAAAGAACAATAGCATCAGCACAATTGAATATAAATTTACCATCACATGAAAGTCCTGGTTTACCATTTTTATGAGTCAAGATATAGAATGAGATCTCTAAGATTTACAAGGTCATGCTGTTAGAATGTGAGGATGATACACAATGATTTCAATTTACTGTGTTGAGGAGGACGTTGTTGCAATTTAACTAGCATTATAAACACAGTCACACTGTAGTCCAGCTGTGATCATTCGGAAAGTAATAAAATGTGTTTTTAAAACTTAGAGCCTATGTAATCCCACAATAAATATCAATACATTCAAATATGAAAAACCTTGGCATGAGAAGTAATTATAATGTTTTATTTTTATAGTAATAGATTTAGAAAGAAGTCTCAGTGTATGTCTGTTGCTTAACCCTAACTGATCCTGAATTTAAATTTTCCAAAGGAGGTGTGACATAGGGAAATGGAGTTTCCAGTACAGACCCAACCAGTAAGTGGCTTTACTGATTATACTGTGGCAAGTGTTTCAAGTCATCCATCAGTTCCTGGATGGCTCCATGTTGTAAGACATCTGAGGTGGCACACAAAAAAGCAGGTGAAAGATAAAGCAGAGAAAAAAGAAATGCACTTGGAACCCCTTCATAAATATTTCAGTGCTTCTCTTCAGTGCTCCTCAAGACAGAAAATTCAAATTCTTTCACATGCCATGCTATCAGGATCTGAGCCCTCTCTGCACATGCTTCCTCCTACCTTTCTTCAATCCCCAGTACATTCACCTACTAACCCATTTCCCCACATTCACATGCAGTCACATCCCATGACTCTCCGGGCAGACCCCTGCTCATTCGTCCCTAACTTCTTCCTGACAGCACAGCTATTCACTCCCATGAGGGCTCCCATAAGCCTCCCATAAACAAGAATTTACCAACTACTATATGTAAATGGATATTATAATAAGTGTTATGTGATATCTGAAAAGAAAGAATATCTGATATATTCTCTGAGGTCAGGGTATATAAGGCCTACCTTCTGCCCCACCAAGTCTGCAGGCATCTTCTAATAAGCCTTCTCTGGCTCAGTGATTATTTTCAGGAACTATCCCTGTCAATTCCAAACCATTTCCTCTGCGCCATGAGAGACTCCAATTTGCACTGCCCCTCAAAGCCTAACCACTCAGGCTTAAAGAGTCGTTGCCTGATTTTGAGTTCTTCCTAGAATGCTGTATTGTGGAACACATCCTTTCGCTCCACCTTCCATGGCCTTCCAGAAAGGACCAGCCGCAGGCCTTAGGGATTCGTCCAACACCTCTGCCCCTACTTGACTGGGGAGGGGAATCATCAAACCGGAGTGAAGAGGAAGGTTTAACTCTTTCTGACTGGGACGACAGATGAAGGCTATGCAGGTGCAACAACATTTGAGTTGGTCCTTACCTTTTGGGGCTCGTGGAAATGATAAGGGGATGGTACTTGCGGAAGAGGGGCCTTCCGTCTT
>PVJI01007058.1:0-21439 GCA_004026765.1 Micronycteris hirsuta
TATTTTGCTTGCTTACCTCACAAGCGTCTTGGCTGTGACTGATCTGAATTCCCCGGTAGCTGATCTGGCCTCGGTGCCTTCACTCCTGAGTCCTCATACAAAACCTTTTAACATTTCATATAGTAGAGGCTGCATGATGATGTACTCCTTGAACTTGACCTTATCTGAGAAGCACTTTATCTGCCCTTCCATTCTAAATAACAGTTTTGCTGGATAGATTATTCTTCATTGTAGGCCCTTGCTTTTCATGATTTGAAATATCTCTCTCCCGCCCCTTCTTGCTTGGAAGGTCTCCTTTGAGAAATCCGCTGACAGTCTTATGGGGATTCCTTTGTAGGTAACTGTCTCCTTTTCTCTTGCTGCTTGCAAGATTTTCTCCTTATTCTTAATCTTGGGTAATGTAATTATGATGTGCCTTGGTGTGTTCCTCTTTGGGTCCCACTTTTTTGGGGTTCTCTGAGCTTCTTGGATTTCCAGGAAGCCTATTTCCTTTGCCAGATCTGGGAAGTTCTCCTTCATTATCTGTTCAAAAATACATTCAATTTCTTGGTCTTCCTCTTGTTCTTCTGGCAGCCCTATGATCCGTATGTTGGGTCATTTACAAATGTCTCTGAGGTTCGAGTCCCTCCTCATTTTTTTGAATTCTTGTTTCTTCCTTCTGCTCCACCCCATTGGTTTGAGACCCAGCTTCCTTTTTTTCCCTATTGGTTCCCTGTAAATCTTCCTCCATTATCCTTATCGTATTCTTCATTTGTTCAATTATTTGCGTCCACCTTTCTTCCAGTTTTATTAGCATTTTGATTAGTAGCATTTTAAACTGAGCATCTGATAGGTTGACTATGTCGTCATCCGTTAGTTGTAATTTGTTCTGATCTTTCATTTTGGCCATTTTCATTCTTTTTATCTCGGTGCACTTGTCGGCTCGCCGGTGCCGGCAACCTGGGTCGTTTTTTGGGTGACGTTGCCTCTGGGGGTGGGGCCGGCCTGGATGTTCATCCTCTCCAACCTCTTGGGTGTCAGACTTCCCTTCAGTTCCTTTCTGTCCGTTCTGGTTGTTTAATTTTTCGCTACTGCGTTCGTTGTTTAGACACTCTGGTTGTGTGGGCGGCGAGTGTGTCCACCTACGCCGCCATCTTGGCGGAAGTGAAATACATCCATTTAGTAGACTATTTTGCAGCACGTGGCAGCACAGAAAGACGTGTGTCACAGGAATGAACGGCAGAACACAACACAGTGTGTTCGTCGGGACGGCGGCGCACTACAGACTGACTGTTGGTGGGGAGGGCTGGGGGCACGGCTCTAGAACGACGAGACTGGTATTTACATGGCGGGATTACAGAGGAATTTATCTCCTTCTTTCAAAATTCTTTCATTTTATTGTCAGCTTTTTAAATACTAAAAAATTAATAGATGACTTGTCAAAATTATAATATAAATTAATATTAAAAACAAAGTTAGAATTCTATAAAGTACCAATACTTGAACTTATAGAGTTTCAAATCCCCCTGAGCTTATTGTTTCTTATTGAGGCTTCTAGCCCCCCAGCTCCCTGGACTATTTTCCCTCAAATGTGGTGAGTTGTTTTCCTGAACATACATGGAGTATGTAACTACACAGAATTTAAATTATTTTCAGGTTTACGATTTTTAATTTAGCAAATACCAGTTTTGGTTAATGCTAACTTTTTAAAGAAACCTAGGTTATTTTCCAGTACTATTGCCAATTTTATATTTATTATAATGGTCTATTTATAACAAAATGACTATTATTAAATGCTTGGATTTGCCAGGCACTTCAGGAAGATTACTTTTAGCCCTTGCAAAAATGCTGCAAGGTATGGGGATGTAGCATGGAGCAGGTGACTCAGATAAATGGCGTTGGTGAGGATGCTCAGGGAAGCAATCCCAGCTGCTGCAGAGCTGGGTCTCCCTGGAGAAGCCTGCAGCTCAGGGACCAGTGCCCTCGGGACTGACATCCTACTCCCCTGCCCTTGGGCCCAGCAGGAATTGTGACTGGGCTTTACTGTGTCTCCTTTTCCACCTCTCTCTCTCTCTCTGCCTTCCCTGCCCTGAGTGTGTGCATGGGTGTGCATCTCTACAATGTGTGTATGCATGTCTTGAGTTAAAATTCTCTGAGTTTTGGAGATAGGACCTGTGGATCAATTAATTTAGCTTAGATTTCTCTGTGGGTAGAGCTTTCCTGCCAGATCACCTCATACATCACTGACCAACCAGCTAACTATACATTGCTTGCTTTTAATACCTACTTCTGTCCTTCTGACTGAGCCAGGATTTTAAGGTTGGCAATGAATGGATAAGGAGCCCTGCAGAGGGAGAGGGGGTGGGCATGACAGGCACTCAAGGTGTTGGAGGATGGAGCATATACCTCTCGTGGTCTCTACTGTTGTTTTATGGGGAAAGTGTGTTCTGCTCTACCTGCGGCTTTGCTAGAACTCCAGCCCCCATGCCTGCTTTTGGTTCTTCTGTTCAAGGTTGGATCACTGGGTATTCCCAGTTGCCATCATCCTCTGTATTTTGACAAGCCCTGATGTCCTTGTGCCTAACGACTTCCAGGCGGGCTGCTATTGTTCTTAGTGCTGAGGCAGGAAAGTGCAGCTGCTTTAGAGTCAGAAAGCGAGATGGTCAAGTTCTGTTCTGCTGTTTTCAAGTTTTGTAACCTGTTTCTCAGTGCCAACAGGACTGAGAATACCTGTTCTATAGGGTTGTTTTGAGAATTGTCTAAGGGTGTATATTCAGTGTTCAGTGTTCCCTGGTTGGATGCTGAGGTAGGAGTGACTGCGGACATGTGGCCTGAACCTCAGGATAGAGATTGAGCCATGGGGATGGCTTGTCCACCTTTCAGTCTGGCTTTTCAATGACATCCTGCCCTTCAGTTTCTTCTGATTTCGCAGTGAAATCATGGGCCCACGTGGTCAGGGTTTGGCCCTTGGTTTGAGGCCAGAGGGTATCCTGCCATCTTGTGTGAAATTTGAGGTTTTTGTTTGTGTGTTTGTTTCAGTCCCTGGTGCCCTGCTTCCTTACGGAGTTAATTTTATGCCCTCCTTCGCTTCTCCTCGTGTTCTACCATCTTTTCCCCATTCCCCACTCTTATCAGGCTCTATTTACCAATTCGACTAAAACCTTGTTTCCCTTTGAAGACTTTAATTTCATAGAACATCTGTTGATTCTCCTCTTTCTTGTTCTGCCTCACCAGGTATAAGCATTTACGGTGAGACATTTCCAGATGAGAACTTCAAACTGAAGCATTACGGCATTGGGTGGGTCAGCATGGCCAATGCCGGGCCCGACACCAACGGCTCTCAGTTCTTTATCACCTTGACCAAGCCCTCCTGGCTGGACGGCAAACATGTGGTATTTGGAAAAGTCATTGATGGAATGGTAACTTGATGTATTATTTTTCTCATGGAAAGCTTTATAGTTATAATGAGAGTACTTCCAATGATTTATTTTGATCTTAAGATGTGCTTTGTAGAAATCCATCATGATATGCTGACTGGGCTCTTCAAAGGTGAATAAATTATAAATGATACGGCATTTTAATTGTCAGGAGCACTGGGGCAGAAGCTGAGGACTTGGCAAGGAGAATTTGAGTACTTAAGTTCATTTATCTCACTACTTGTTACAAATGGCAACTCTTTTAATGTAACCAGATAAAACCAGGGCCCTGTGTGTGCAAACAATGGAATATTGTTCAGTCGTAAAAAGGAAGGTATCCTGTCACAGGCTACAACATGGATGAAACTGGAGAATGTTATGTTAAATGAAATAAGGCAGCCATAAAAGGACTGTATGCTTCTGCTTACATGACGTATCTAAAGAAATCAAACGCACAGAAACACACAGTAGAACAGTGGTCACCGGGGGCCCGCGGGGGCGGGGGAGACTGGGGAGTCAGTGGTCAGTGGTGTAAAGTTTCAGTTTTGCAAGATGAAAAGCCGTGGAGATTAGCTGCACTACAGTGTGAATATATTTAACACTACCCAACTGTACTTTTAGAAATGGATAAGATGGTAAATATTATATGTTTCTCACCACAATTAAAGATAAAATATAAAAAAAACCTAGCACCCCATGCAGTTCAGTCTAGACACAAGTCACCTTTAAAGACACAGTATAGCAACCAAAATTACTAGAGAGAATTCAAATTTATGCTGCTTATCTCAAAAAAAATCAAAGGTGTTCAATTTATAGTCCATAGGAACACTTCCTAAAATCCCCATTCTTTTCCACTTTCAGTATTTCCCTTCTTAGCTCTCTCACGGCTTGCACTGGCCATTGTAAGGTCTGCCCAACCCAACCCCGGGCCATCCTTGTCTTCGTCCATATTTCATTTTGTTTTCTTTTCCTGTGAGTTGTTCTGCCTCCCTCATACGAACGTAAATAAACCAATCTCACTCACTGCAGTTCTTCCACAGCTTTCACCTGCTATTCTGATTCTTCCCAACAGAAGGCCAGCAAGTGAGCTGGCCGACTCAGAATCTCCCTTCAAGGCAAGGAGACGCCCAACCTGAGCCGTCAAAGATAGGGTTCTCATTAGCAAGTGGGTAAGAAGGAAATAGGGCAAATACCTATCACTTCATATATAACTTCACATCTCATCACAATAAAGGGCATGCCTATATTCTCATGAGCTGTAATTGTCCTCCAAAAAAAAAAAAATCTACTCTGAAATGAAAACGAACGCCAGTCCTCCTCAAGCATCTTATTGAACTTTGCTTTTGAGATGAACTAACTATAGGCATGCATGTGTGAAAACGCCTGGGCTTTTGACCACTGGGGTCTAACCAGGTTCTAAAAAGTTTAAATGACACTGATTCATTCACCTATTCAATGAGTATTTTTTTTTCAATATGTGTTTTTTTCTTTTTTAAAGATTTTATTTATTTTAGAGAGAGGGGAAGGGAGGGAGACAGAGAGGGAGGGAAACAGCAATGTATGGTTGCCTCTCATATGGCCCTCACTGGGGACCCGGCCCACAACCCAGGCACGTGCCCGGACAGGGAATCAAACCAGGGCCCTCTGGTTCCCAGCCCGCGCTCAATCCACTGAGCTACACCAGCCAGGGTCAATGAGTATTTTTTAATGCAACATTGTTCTAAGCTGTAAGATCACTGAAGAGTACAAGTTTTGGGTGTTCTGGTTGTGGTTGTTCTTCTAGTTCTCTCGATCTTATGCTTTATTGCCCGAATTGCAGCAGCAATCTCCTTCCGTCCACTGGGATACATCCTGGGAGACCTGCTATCTGCTCTTAGAGGACCCGTCTTTGACTTTATGGGTTATAAACTTAGAGAAATGAATGAAAACTAGTCTTTCTTTCCAGAAAAGAAAGCGTGTGTACATTTTATACAGTTTCAAGAAATATAGAAAATCTCCTGAATTCCATCCCTTGATTCTCCTGAGGTCATCTGAGTTGTGTTAACAAATCAACCCAGGCGATCTGTGGACCTCACCTCACACTGACAGAAGCAGAACCTCCAGGGGTGGGCCCACAAATAAGCATTTTTAAATTGTGGCAAAATATATATAACATAGG
Source organism: Micronycteris hirsuta (assembly GCA_004026765.1). Taxonomy (NCBI): domain Eukaryota; kingdom Metazoa; phylum Chordata; class Mammalia; order Chiroptera; family Phyllostomidae; genus Micronycteris; species Micronycteris hirsuta. Next base: position 5,554 of record PVJI01007058.1, read on the forward strand.
TATTTCCATTTTAACCATTAAATAAGTATTATTTTAAAAGATTTTATTTATTTTTAGATAGAAGGGAAGGGTAGGAGAAAGGGAGAGAAATATCAATGAGTAGTTGCCTCTTGCACTCCCCCTACTGGGGACCTGGCCCACAATCCAGGCATGCACCCTGACTGGGAATCAAACCAGTGATCCTTTGGTTTGCAGGCTGGTGCTCAATCCACTGAGCCACACCAACCAGGGCTAAATAAGTAATTTTTTAAAAAAATTGCCCCAGGTAACCCTGGCTGGTGTAGCTCAATGGATTGAGCACTGGCCTGTGAACCAAAGGGTTGCCGGTTGGATTCTCAGTCAGGGCGCATGTCTGGATTGTGGGCCAGGACCCCAGTGTGGGGCGTGTAAGAGGCAACCACACACTGATGTTTCTTTCCCTCACTTTCTCCCTCCCTTCCCCTCTCTCTAAAAGTAAATAAACAAAATCTTTATAAAAAAATCGCCACAGGTAATTCAGACATGTAGTCCCTGCTTCAGGTGCACATGCACACACACACCGTCTGCTTAGAAACATATAAGAATGCTGGCCTTTAATCTTAAATGGATCTAAGTCAGCCAGAGGCTGGAATATGTGTCACCAGGTCCACTCAGATACTCTATTGCTGCTTTAGTCTCAGCCCTGTTTGGGAAACACCAGACGCCAACTTGCCAGTCCTCGCTCCCGCAATGTGACATGAGGTGGCCCGTGGGCCTGTGGAATCCTGCACGGCAGAGAACGGGGCTTCTACACCGCAGTGGGGTTGGGGTGACATTAGCGTTAGACTCAACCTATAGGTTAATGGCTTGGGTCAGTTGTAAAATGGCAAACCCAGAACTAGCTCCACTTCTAAATCTGCTTTTGGCTCATTTTATGACGCCCAGACATACTATAGGTGGGGTCAAAGTGGATTCAAAGTCCATGTTAACTGTTACATTGGGCTGGAACCAGTGAGGGCGAATGTATTTTATTAGCGGTATTTACAAAAATATCTATTTTTTTTTTCAGAAAATAAAATGCTAATAAAAAGAAGTAAGGAAACACATAAATATATTCTCTAATTAGCAAGGTAGTGAGTACATTTTTTGCTATTATTTATAAACTTCTTGAATATTCTAAGTTTTCCATAATTAGCTTGCATGATTTTGTAATCATAAAACACACACACATAAAATTCAAGAAACAAACAAAAAAACACAACTGACTTCCCACTTGGGCTTTTAGATGGTGATGACTTCATTTTCTGATTGCCATACTTGCTGGTCAGAAGTGCATCACGGGTCTGCTTTTCTCTCACCAGACAGTGGTCCACTCCATAGAACTTCAGGCAACTGATGGGCACGACCGTCCGCTCACCGACTGCTCCATTGTCAACAGCGGCAAGATAGACGTGAAAACGCCCTTTGTGGTTGAGGTCCCCGACTGGTGAGGCACCTGGCAGAAAACAAGGAAAACGCCCTACCAGGGTGTGTGTGTGTGTGTGTGTGTGTGTGTGTCTGTCTGTCTGTCTGTCTGCCTGTCTTTTGACTCTTCTAAATTACTGTTTTGCATTGTCTTTTTACTTTCTTCTATTTTCCACTCCAGATCACAGGAGAGTTTCAGCCAAAGTTTACTTTGCTTGAATTTTGGTAATCACTTGTTTAGGGACTTTGTACTTGACATATTCCCTTCCTTCAGTGGTGCTATTTTTAAACTAGAAAACTTTGTATTAGCTATTTTCTTTTGAAGAACACAATCATTATTTCCTGCATTAATTGTGCTCCCTAAGTTAAGTGTTTCTGAAGGTTTGTCAGGGAACCATGGGGACAAGAAGTTTATTATTTTGTATTTAAACAAACTCTCTTTGGGTCCAGGGAGATTTGATTGGGATAATCTGATCTATGTCGTAGGGACCTTCACCTGATGACAGGTGCTGTGATGTTCTCTATATTAAACACTTTTTATATACAGATCAACTCTTTTTACAAGACTTTTTTAATGTAAAATTCTTTAAAAAATTAACATACAAAAATACACACACTCTCCTGTTCACAGTGAACACATTAGAGAGGATTCCGTAAATCGGAGTGCTAACGCGGCTGGATAACTTGGGATGGGAATGCACAGAACGGATGGATGCCCGTCCACATCCCAAATACCTGAGCTGACTCTTCACTAATTTTTACTAAATGCAATACTTTTAGAAAGTTCTCTTGAGTTCAGCTGCAACGAAAAGGAACCTTTTTAGCATCCATTAGCTGAGAAAGTAGAATCCTACTGGGGCCTTGCTGTCACTTACCCGGCTGCAGTCTGTGCCCGTCTCTGCTCGGATGCGGATGAAGTGCTGTTAGAAACTGCCTCGTTGCTTCTCCTCCAGGTCACGTGCGGTGAGGGTCCAACAGAATTCCATCCCCTGAGCTGTTTTCTAAGAAAATCACTTCAATGAGAGATGAGAGGAAATGAGCATTCTTGCTGCTGATGGCGGTAGTAATCCTTTCAGCCCTCTTGGAGAGCAGTTTAATTTATTGCCCAACAAAAATGTATTAAAGGCCTTTACTGTGCCAGCTTTGAGTGTTGGGGATATAGGAATGGACATGAGAAAGGGCCTCATGCTGTAAACGGTGAATGAAAAGCATGACGAGTACTATGAATAAAAGACATGCTTGCTGGGGGAGCAAGGAGGGGAGTACAGTTCCAGTGGCCAAGGGAGGCCTCCCGAGGGGACCTTCGGACTGAGGTCTGAGAAGAATCAGTGGGCGGTGGGCGGATGGGATCTGCCAGGGGGGCCTGCTGGGCAGAGAGGGGAGAGTGTGAGGGGCCTGAGGCAAGAGGAAGTGGGTTCTGGGGCAAGAGAGAAAGCCAGCGTGCTGGACCCTCAGGGGTCAGGCTGAGACTGGATCCTGGGCCTCGGGGGCCAGGATAGAGTTCTTTTATTCACAGTGCAGTGGGGAATGATCAGTTTTAAGTTGAGGAGGGGCAGGATATGGTCTGCATTTGAGAAAGATTTTTTTTAAATCCTTACCTGAGGATATATTCATTGATTTTTGAGGGAGGGGGAGAGAAAGGGAGGGAAACACTGATGTGAAAGAGAAACATTAATTGGTTGTGTCCCACAAGCGCCCCAACCAGGGATTGAACCTGCCACCCAGGTACATGCCCTGACTGGGAATCAAACCCCCAACACTTTGGTCTACAAGACAATGCCACAACCAATTGAGCCACCTGGGCAGGGTGAGAAAGATTAGTTTTAAAGGGAGCTAAAGAGCATATCATGATACTCAAAACATTCATGTCCTTTGAAGCCCCACTCCTGGGAGCTTGCTTTAGAAAATGATCTGAAATTGTAATGAGTATCATTGTTTTGGTCAGTGCTGTGTTCTGGGGATGGCCACCCAGTCTCTTTGGGAAATCACACCATTCCCCCAAGCATTTATTGTCCTTAGTGAAGACTGATGCTCCAGATGAGTTAGGTACCTGGCTGGCAAACTCATTCATTAACTCAATTGGTAAATATTTATCGAGGGTTGGATAGAGCTGCAGTGTCAGCCCTCATGGTTCCCATGGAAGGAGACAAATAATTCACATGTACTCATATACCACATGGATATATAGCAGAGCATTGGGTGGTAACAAGTCTCTGAAGAGAAACAGAGCGGGGAGAGAGGACTGAGAGTAAAGAGGTGATCAGGAAAGTCCTTGCACATGGACTGAAGGACGTGGGGGGGTGACAAGCCGTGGGGACATTGGGAGGGGAGTGTAGGAGGCAGAGGGCACCAAGAGCAGGGGCTCTGAGTAAACGGCAGGCTGGTGGGTTCAAGGAACAGCGAAGAGTCCGGCTGTGCAGTGCCGGGGTGATGGGGAGTGAGGTGGGAGAGGGAGCAGGGGTGTCCCGCCGGCCGGCCCAAACATTCCCTCGCCATGGAGAGGTGTTTGACCCCAGTTGTGCTAGTGAGCCTCAGTCGTGGGCCTTTGCTTGAAATATCAGCAGAGAGCTGCTGTTTTTCTTCTGTGAGGATCTAAAGGATCTAAAGGAGCAAGACTGAGAACCAAATCAGCGGAGAAGGAAGCTGGTCCAGGAGACAGAAGGGTGGATGCCTGAGTACACCATCGAGTCCAGTAATGCCTCAAGCCAGTCTCCACGCCCAGTTTATTAGCTATGCAAGCCAATACATTTCCTTTTCTGCTTAAGCCAGGGCGAATTTTTTGTGATTTGCAGCCTAAAGTCTTTGTCTAATACAGCAATATTGAAAAAGTTTTATGTATAAAGATGTGAATTGCAGAATTATTTATGATAGCAAAATACTGGAAGCAACTTGAATGTCCCAAAATGGTTATAAAACATACATTCCATAACAGAATAGTATGCATTCATTAAGACTGACGCTACAGAACTTAGGAGTAACACGAGAAAAATGGATTTAAAAAAAAATGGATGTTTTAGAAATTTTGTATGCAGCATGATCTGTATTATGTACATACTCACAAAGCAAATGCAACTAAATGTAAATTGACCTAAAGAAAATACAAATGGTGGGATTTGAAAAACCTCATATATATATACATATATATATATATATATATATATATATATAATCCAATTTTTCTTTAGAGTGCATTTCTTTTTAATAATTACAAAAATGAAACATCTAAAAATTATAAGGTAACATGCAAAGTAATTGGAAACAAATGACCTCTTAGATATACAAAGTGTCTTAAACCTCAACTGTCAGAGATCAAATAAGCCACTGCTATCCCCCATGCATAGGATATGTGCTTGATACCATATTTACCATCTAGTTTTTTTCATTCACGTGAGCATACTAACATCTCTCTAGGGACAAAGCAGAAAGTGGATCCTTTTCAATGTGCTGAAGTTCTAAGCCACTAGTGCACAGCTAGGAAATGTCAGGCTGGTATACCAGATGACCAATAAGCTAATGCCACATGCCCTGCTAAAAGCAGTTTATTTCTTACCCTTGAAGGTCAGCCCCATACCAAAAACACCAGCAAAATAATGACTACAAACTATTGCTTTCCAAGAAAAAGAATCCATGCTTTCTGCAAAAGCTTTTGAAATAAGCAATGCACTATTTTGTCACTGTGCCGTTAGAAGGACACCTGTGGTGCGACAAGCGGGCGTGGAATCCGAGGGGGAGCGCGCCGGCCGCTGCGCCACCGCTCGAAGTGTTACAATCCAGTCTCAGACCGCTTTAACACACACTTTTAAACATTTTGGTATCCTCATCCATAAATTATTCTACTCAAAATGTTACTTAGCAATTTTCTGGATCATTGGGTAAGAATTTAGTAAAATTTATTCTTGTGTTAGATTAACTAGAATGATACTTTCAAAATTATTGTGTACTCCATTTCTGATGAATTCTTAGGTTTTTAACAGAACTCACCAACCTCATTTTTCAGTTCAGCCGTTTTGAGTTACATAAATACAAAAACATGGCAAGGACTTTATAGTAGGAAAAGAATTTGTTTTTGTTTTTCAACATTCCTATAATTCAGACAGCTGAAGAAATCTTTGATCTGGAAGGCTTAGAAATTCAAAGCCCCCTCAAGGCATTTTTATTTTTAATTAAGGGAGTAAAAATAACAGTATTTGTAATGGAAAATTTGATTGCTCTTAAGTATTGTACATAATGGCTTTTACTTAAGTATGTAATTCATCTTGTGAATTTAAGATTTTGGCCAAGTATTAAGTCTTAGCTGCGATATAACAGAACCTACTCGGAGATTTGCTAGTGCTACTAATATTCTAGAGCAATGGAAAACACAATGGGCATTACTGCAGAATTACAGTGACTAGTTATAGGAGTCCTGCATGAAAAAAGGCCCATCTGACAAATATTAAAAATCACAACAAAATATATTACAAAATCCGCAAATGGTGTTTTAATCCCATCATTAGTTCCATCAGAATGCTCAGAGTCACAAACTTGGAGGGTTTGGAGAGGACTCAACATGCCAGTATCCCTTCTGCTGCCCACTTCTGAAGCTTTATTACGAGTCATTTAAGTGTTCACATGTGTTCATTTTTTAGACCGTGTGAAGGACTTTCTTCCTGAAGCATACTGGGCGTTTAACCTGCTATTAAAACTACAGTCACCATGTATCCTCGGGGCTAACTATATGTCCTCTCATTTGGACAGCTATCTCAATTTGAAATCTGGAAACTTTTTTCTCCCAAACTGGACTTTAAAGACAGGTCTACCTCCTGTGCCCCTTCTGGTCTCCGGGACCTGCACTGTGCAGAATGTCATGAGCAGAGGAACAAGGCTGGTCAGCCTGGAGCAGAAAACTCAAGGCTTGATTTAACTCTGTCATCCTGGGAGTACAGCTTTCTTATAAAGACCTCAGAAGTTCTGATTTGGCCCCAGCCTTGTACAGGCTGCTCTCCCTGCTTTGCGTACCTCCCCCACACCTTCTGCTCCCAGCCATCCTCAGGACTCAGAACGTGGGATCCCTCAGCAAGCCTTCACTGAAACCTCCTCACACTTTGTTCTTACTGCCACCTGGTGTCTCCCGCCTCCTCCTGGACGGGAAGCTCCTCTAGGGCAGGGATTAGATCTTATTTCCAGTCTACCCCTAGATAGTGTTTCCTGCATCACTGCTGCTCAATAGTTATATTTATACTATGAGGGACTTAAAATCTCTCAGGACTATAAAGATTGTTCAGCTCTGGCATTCATCTTTCAACTGTTTCTACTCTTTTTCAGACTGTTACCTTTTAAAAAGACGCTTTTCCTCTTTATTTTTGGAGTTCAGACTTGAAGAACACAGTAGAAGTAGATTAGCAAAATGAGGTGGGTGGCTAGCAGTGGGAGGAAAGACCCAGGTGGCAGTGAGCCTTACGTGGCAGCGTTTGTGGCGAGTGTTGTCGTGTGCTTCAGTGTCGTGCCATGGTTGTGAGTGTGACACGCTGCTGACTGTTGGTAGAGGCGCAGCCCTGAGAGGCGATGAGACACCACTCTCTCTAGTCTTAGGTACTCTGGAAGTCACGGTGACTACTTTGAAAACCCTTACATTTGAGGGGCGATTTATGTGGCCTTCCTGGGGTTCAGTGGAAAAACAGTGTACAATGACACTGCTCACCACTTGTAACTCAGTGAGGTAGCAATATGAGGTGCTTTGAATGGGGTCCCAGTCACAGGTTTGCTCTCTGTGCTTTGCTTTGTTTCTGGCTACAGGGCATGTTCCTGACCCGAATGAACTGGGCAGGAAGTTAGAGATAGTTCAGCACAAGTCTATTGCCAGTGGAAAGTATCTAGATTGGCTTCCTTCTGCAGCTGGGTCAGTGTTGCAGCTAGTTTGGCTTTCGAGCCACTGTGGCGGTAACTGGCAAATGCAACCCTAGGTAGGGGTCCTGTCTTAGCCCAAGCTGTTACAACAAAATACCATAGACTAAGGTGGCTTATAAACAATAGGATTGTATTTCTCACCATTTTGGAGGCTGGGATCCAAGATGAAGCCACCAGCAGAGCTGGGGGCTGGTGAGTGTCTTCTTCCTGATTCATAGATGCTGTCTTTTTGCTGTGTCCCCACATGGTGGAAAGGGCAAGGAAATTCTCTATCATTATGGCCTAATCACCTCTTAAAGGCCCATCACCAAATAACCATCACACAGGGGATTAGGTTTCAGACAGGAATTCTGGGGGTACACAGACATTCAGTCTATGGCAGGTCTGGTCCCAACCTCCCACCCCCAGCTCCAATCAGTGAATGTCTCCAGCGTCCACCTAATTGTTCAAGCCAAAAACCCATCCTTGACTTCTTTCACCCTTCTTCTACATTTCACATCCAAGTCCAGCAGCAAGTTCACTGGTAGCTCTGCATTATATCTTAAGTACTCATGTCTCCTGCTCTCCCCGCTACCACCCTGAACCAGAGTATTATTGGTTCTGTGGAGTTGATGGGTAGACCTTCTAAGAGCTTCTCCTCTTCAAATTTTGTACCTGCCCAGTCCATTCTCCATAAGCAATCAGAGGGGTCTTTTAAAAATAAATCAGACCAAGTGTGATCCATCATATGTGTTATCCTAAATTGCATAGTTTGCTGATGCCTGCAAGCTGTTTGAAGGATTTTTTAGAAATCCATGTTTTTAAAACATTTCATGCCCAGTGAAGAAAAAGAAATGAATGTAAAAAAGAAACCATTGTCAATTATACCTCAATAAAGCTGCGAAAAAATAAATAAATAAAATAAATCAGGTGAAACTCCCTCCTGTGTAACACTTGTGACTGGTTCCCCATGGCTATGAGCCAAACTCTTGAATGCCACCTCTGGAGAGCCCTATGGGGTCCAACCGCAGGCCCTCACTATCCTCCACAGCCACGGGTTTTCTTCGGGGACCTTGCCTGCAGCTTACTCTTGATCCAGGGCTTTGGGACCTGCTGTCGTCTCTGCGACACCCTCTGCCTTCCTCCACTCTTTGCCTCCAGCACCTTTCAGGTGTCAACTTCAACGCCGTTACCTAAGAGAAGGTGCCTGCTCTGTCCAAATCTAAATTATACCACATAAGCAAACCTTATTTTTCCTTCATAGCACTGAACACACATCACAGATTTGGGGGATATTTATCCCCCAATATCACATTACTCTGTAAGTCCCATGAAGGCAAGGATCCCAGTTTACTCAAATTCCAATTTAGAAAGACACCAGGACTTTACAAAGACACCATGGTGCCTTCTGTGATGAGCAATGACCATCACAACTCGATCTGAAAGTTCGTTTAGAAAAGCACAATTTCTGAACGTTCATTTACCATTCGCCACACGTCAGGCACCGCCAATCACCAGCCATCCTGGCGCGGTTCGATTGTGGGCCCAATCACCCCAGAAGCACTGAGGGTGTTTTTAATTAAAAAAATTTTTTTAACTTTTTAATAATATGCAAAATGAAAATAGCTTGAAATGTCCTAGGGGTGTGGTTCCAGACTTCACTGTGCCTCAGGACCCCTGGCGGGCTTGCCAGACGCCCAGGCCCCCGGTGTCCGAGGCTGTAAACGAGACTCTCGGTCCATCAACTTCTTGGGTGATGCTGGTGTTGCTGGTCCAGAGTCCAAACTTCAAAAACCACTGTCCTGGGATGTCACAAAGCCATAGTTTGTTGTAATCACGGAATTAGCTTACTCATTTGTAAATAAAGAAACTTAAGAAATAATCCTCCAAGTGTATAGTTACCCCATTAATACTCTGAATCAAACTGGTGAGCAAACTGCAGGAAATCAGTTTTCAGAACATTCAGGTTATAATGAATCATTATGGTAATCTGGGAAGATGTCAGCAAATCCCATGCACCCCACACACATTTATGAAGATGGTTCTGGGAAGCATGTAGCCAGAGCTCAGGCAGGTGACAGGACACAGACTGCCAGCCATCTACTCCCCCAGGTGGTTCCCGAGATCTATCCAGGCCTGCACTGGCGAAAGTGTCAAAAGCCAGACACTGCCCCTGCTCCCATGGGGAGGGCAAGACAGTAAACAAACAAACAAACAGGGTCATTTCAGATGGCAGAAACTGCTATGAAGGAAGGAAGAATAATGGTGTGGAAGGGCAGTTGGGAGATGGGGGTGATGGAGGTGGGGCTCTTTAAGGAGGTGACATTTAGTCCTAATGTCTGAAAATGACACTGGCTTCTGAAGAGAGGGGGAAATGGTGCTTCAGGCAGAGATGAGCAGGTCCAGAGGGCTGGAGGGTGGACTGAGGTTGGCAAGTCCTGGGAACTGGAAGGTGAGTGTTGCCAATGAGTACCAGCAAGAGGAGTGCAAAGGAACTAGGAGAGAACGGCAGGTGTTTCCAGGGTAAGAGGAAATGGAAGCCACTGGAGAACTTTGAGCAAGAGAGTGACATGATCTGATGGACATTTTTGGAAGATGGCTCTGGCTCCTCTGTGGAGGATGGGAGCGGAGCCCTGGGAGGAGGCTGCGGCTCCGAGTGGACAGCTTGGTTTAACCAAGTGAGCTGGGAAGGCACTTTGTACCTTACAATATAACGTAGAAGTATTAGCAACTGTCACAGCTAGTTCCTTCTAACTTGAGTACTCGTGTGGTTCAAAACGCATGTAATACAAACAGGTCTCTCTGGAGGCTATGAGGGGAGTGGATTAGCCAGAGCTTTGTGGACAAAAGTTTCAACCCCTCCTCCCCTTTATTAACTGGTGGCCTCGGTCAAGTTATTTTGCCTTTCTAGCCTTCATTTTCCCACTGGAAAGTGAAACAATACTTACCTCATAAAGAGGTTGTGAGGCTTCGATGGGATAATATGTCAGCAGAATGTAGCCCAGTACCTCTCGGCCCCCAAATTAGTGCTTAATCAATCTGGGCTTAATTAATTAGTGCTTAACTAATCCCTCTCATCTTCATTTTCTTCTTCAATAAAAGTTCCTAAAACTTTGTAAAGTTATAACGGAATAAAGTATGAAAAGCCCTAGTCCAACACCACGCAGCGCCCAGCAGGATCTCAGTGCACAGAAGTACCTACTGAACAGAGCATCAACGCTGGAGGCGCTGTGGATGTCCCTCTGCTGATGTCACAGAAACCAAGAAAAAATGGTTTACGTTTTATGCGTCACTCTTACAATTATACTCTTAGGATATGAAACACTTGTTTCCAGTAAATTGCAGAGTCCAATGGCCTGACATTTTAATGTCCCCTTCCCCCCACAAAAACAAATGCCTCTTTCTTTACCCCCATCAGAGTCCAGACCGTCACTATGTACCTACTTTCAGTTTTGAGTCGGCGCCTGCTATTTCTCTGGGTTCCTGCTACTGAATTCCAGATCTGTAATTATCATCAAGAACGAAAACTAAGAGAAAGCCAATGAGAAAACGACTGCTTCTAAGTTGAGCAGAGAGCCTGGAGAACGTAGCCTTAATCATTGAACTTTATCGCCAATTCAGCTACACAGAAAGACACTCCCAGCAAATGGCTGAAAATTCCAGAAAACAAGGATAATGTCTTTATTCTTTAGGTGACTAACAGTGCTTTAACCCACTGAGAGAACACGAAGTGCTTCCATTGAACAAGTAGATGAATAAATACACACTCACATGGGACGTCGATCGCGTGCACTGATCAGACGTGTCTGTCCCTCTTACTGCCGTGGTCTGAATGTTTGTGCCCCTGCCAATCATAAGCTGCAACTGAATCCCCAGTGTGATGGGCTTTGGAGGTGGGCCTTTGGAAGGTGATTCGGGGTTAGTGCACTCATTAAGGAGGCCCCAGAGAGATTCCTCACCCCTTTTCCTCTAGGTGAGGACGGGAAAGGAGTGCCCCTCACCAGACACCAAATGTGCCTTGGACTTCCCAGCCTCCAGAACTGTGAGAAATAAATTTCTGTTGTCTCTCAGCTACCCAGTTTACAGATTTCTGTCACAGCAGCCCAGATGAACTACGACAAGCCTCCTCTGAAGCCATCTGTGAAGCCCAAGAATTGACTCAAATTCCTCTTGGTACCCTTAGTTAATATCACCGATTACTTACCCTTATCCGCCGAGCCCACACTCACTCAAAATCTTTTTTCAAAAATAGCTTTTTAAAAAATTATGGTAAAATACACGACATAAAATTTACAATTTTAACCATTTTTAAGTGTACAATTCACCCTGTTGTGCAACACCATCCTCAGCTCCAGAACTTTCTCACCTTCCCTAACTGAAACCCACTGACCACTAATTCCCCATTTCCTCCTCCCCTATCCCTGGCACCCACCATTCTTTCTGGTTCTATGAGTTTAGCTACGCTAGGCACCTCCTACTAAGTGCTTTTGTGGTTGGCTCATTTCACTTGACATAATGTCTTTGAGGTTAATCCATGTTGTAGCATGTGTCAGAATTTCCTCCTTTTAAAGGCCAAATTATATTCCCTTGTATGTATACAACACATTTCATTTATCCATTCACCCCCTGATGGGCACTTGGGCTGCTTCCACCTTTTAGCTACTGCTAATGACACAGCTACGCACACGGCCATGCCAGTACGTTTGAGCTCCTGCTTTACTTCTTTTGGGTTTACATCCAGAAGTAGAAGTGCTAGATCATTTGGTACTCTTGTGTTTCATTTCCTGCAGAACTGCTACATCATTCTCAGGGCTGCAGCATTTTACATTCCCACCACCGATGTGTAAGGTTTGAATGTCTCCACATCCTTGACAACACTTGTCATTTTCTTTTTTGATGGTGGCAACTCTAATGGGTGCATCAGAATCTTTTTTAAAGAGCACTTCAGGCAGCCTTTATCAATAAATCCAAGTTGGCAAGCGAAATAAAATTTTAATAAATAAAAATTATTTCTAAATTGCGATCATGAATTTTTATACTTTTCACAGTGAAATGAGGGGAGGACTTACCAGGTGGGCTGGTCACAGGGCTGCTGGGGCTGCATACACGGAGGGGAGGCCTGGCAGGGACTCTGCACGGAACAGCACTGGGAGATAGTGTGAGGTCGTGCCAGGCAAATCGCCAGGCACTGGGGCTGGGGGAGTGAGGTCTGTCCCCATGTTCTGGCCTAAGTGGCAATGAGATTTCTTTTCTTTTTTCTGTTTTCTTCCCTCTACTTTTTCCTTCTCTATTCCCTAAGAACCCATGCTTTGAAAAATCCATGTTTTGTAAAAACAGGGGAAGATGGAATGCACACTAAATATACATTACTTCCTTGCAAGTGGATGAGATCTCTCTGGAAGTATACATGTGAACTAGTACAGTGGTTGTCTGTGGGAGGGGACCTGGGAACACAGGTGACAGGGTGGGAGGCCTCTGTTTCTTATACAGGACATCCTTTTATTAAATTTTCAACTATGGAAACATATTCCATCGTCTTACCGACATACAGTCCTGAGCTGCAGAGACCAGAAAGTTCCAACTCCTTCCTAGACCCCGCTGAAGCTGGGGATGAAGAACTAGGTGCTGACAATGGATGGGCTTTCACGAGACATGGAGTGGAACATGAAAGTGGGTGAACACCATCTTCCTGCTGCCTTGGGCTGTGGCTGCTGGCAAGCAAGTCCATGCGTGGAAGGAGGCAACTGTGGAGCAGGTGGAAGTAGCTGGACGCTTTGTTCCCGTGCCCACTCAGCAGCTGCCAGGGCACCGCTAGAAGACAGTAATGGTGGTAACAAGAACCTCCTGATCCTACATGCTGATCCTTGGATCGCAGCTACAGTGGTGATTTTTTACCTCAATAGCTCCAGAAGCAGCCTCCCGATTCCCTGAACCCCTGCTTAAGGCAGAGGGTGCACCTCCCCTGGCATACAGGTACTGGAGGTTGCTGGAATGTTCTGGAAGTTGTTCCTGGAGACCCACTGGGAGTTCACTCCCTTCACCCTTTCAAAGATTCTGTCAGGATTCATTTTCACCTTCAGTCTGCTTAAAATACCTACCATGATTTCTATTTCCTGCAACGGAATTGAAATGGAATATGAAATTATTTTTACATAAAAATAAAAAAGAAAGTCATCACTAAGAAAATATACATTCTGCAAAAATATTTCTTGAGTGGTGTGCCACCAAAGATGCTTGGTATTTTTTAATTTTTTTTAATTAGCACTATCTTGGTAAATCATAACTACTTAATGAGCACTTTTTGGCTTAGCAGATGAAGTCATTAACACTTACATTATCACATTAGAAATAAATGTCTATGTGAATCCATAAGAAATTATGTGTGTGTATGTGTGTGAAGAGGTAAGACATAATTTCCAATAGAATCTTAGGAGCAGAAGACAAATTCAAATATTTCTTATTCTTTGTTTTTATTTAACTCAAAATAGTTAATAACAAAAACATAAAAAAATATTTCCAACCCTTGACTATTCAGTTATTTTTGGTGGATGACACTTGATTTTTTAGTTCTTGCTTCTTTCCAATATGTAGTAGTATATCTATCATAAATATATTTCTAAAAGTTTACAGCAGGCTTTAAACTTGTATATTTATGTCCTAATCAAATAACATGATTCAGTAATTAGCTTTGAATCTAAATATGCTTCTCCCACACAGAAGCTCATTAAAATGAATAATCATAAATAGTCTAGCTATTAATTAATTAGTTTTTAATGAGATGTCTAAATACAGCACATACATACAGATTACATATATGCTTACATTCTTTACTACTCAAAAATGAACATGAGATGTACAGTAGAGTCATATCATAAACACAGTCAATGTACATTAATTCAAGATACGAGGTCAGTGAAAGGAACCGGTAAGGAAAGTAACAGTAAATCCCATGACGATACCACCTACTCAACGGACGGACGCCCTTGCGGGGACGCCCTTGCGGAGCCCGAGTTGAGCGCTGCCACTGTGGTGGTCCCTCCGTCTCTGTCAGTTCACACCGCCTCTTAGAGGGCAAGCATCTTGCAGGGTAAGTGAGATTCTAGTGTTTAAAGGTATGTGGTTTTTACACAAAATAGCCCCTAAACAAATACCAACAACTTCAATTATTCTTCAACAAAAGAAACAGTCATTCCTTTCAACACTGGAGGCAAAACTGGCCGTGGTAGATGGACAGATTTCCAATGTGGTGCCTTTCTAAAGGGCTTTCAAGGATAATCTTGATGCTCCATTATATCGAATGTACTGACATTAGAAGCTGAGCTCTGGGTATGATGCAACTCCACTGCAATGGAAATGTAAAATGCCATGATTCAAAAAGTGCCCTACTATTGCCAGCATCATTTAATTTCCAGTTTACCGTCTTTTGCTGTGCATGATGCGCATCCACATTTTATACGCATTATACATGGGATCATGTCATCATTATTTCCACGTATAATGTGCATCCTTATCTTTACCTCAAAAATTTGGGCAAAACTGTGCATTTTATACAGCAAAATACGGTAGTTCCTCCCTCACAGTTAGCAGTGTGTTTCTGTGATTCTCCCCTGGACCCAGCACTTCAGAATGTATCTATCACTGGCCGAGAAAAATCTCATAACGAAAAGATTAGTGTCACCAAATCTGAACACAAAAGCTACCAGAGTGGATCAGTGCCCGTACAACTCGGGATGAGATTCTCAATTCGCAAACGGTGCCGGTGAAGCAGAGAGCCACTTCGTTTTGTCACACTGGGCGCTCCCGGGGATCTTCTACAGCCTCATTTTCTTGGGTTTTTTAATTGGCAGCTACATTCTACTTCTCAAACCTTTGGCCTTAACCTCAGCTCGCCCTGGTTCAGTTTCTATTTTTAAAAGCACCATTCTAATGGAAATGTCCCTGCCCTGAATTAAGCTGGGGCTGGATGTTACCACTAGCTAGAGCTGTTATGTCATAGCGTTCAGGTTAATTTGGTAGATATCGATTTCCTTGACTACAGCTTTGAAAGTGGTTGCAGTGTCTTCTGGCCACGCAGGCTTTCTACCTGGGCTGCAGGTGAGGGTAGAATATCCCGTGGAGAACTCCTTCAATAACCACGTTTGGAAAATCTGAAAAACAAAAGGAAAACTGCTTTTCTCACGTGCATCAGTAAAATATCATCGCGTTCTGCAGAATTTAACGAGAGAAGGCCCACCGTGACTTAGGAAATCTGCCCGCCAGGCACTTTGGGTCCGAATGTGCTATCCGTCATACGGCTGCAGGCTGTAGCCACTTTAGCGTAGCACCGGGCGCTGCAGGGAAGCGCGGCCAGATTTGTAGCTTATTGATTTAAGGGATGTTCTAATGGTTACTGCTGCTAGGCCCCAGCTCTTTATCTGAATGTTTTCTCACAAGGAAGATGGATTACACTGGCAATTCAATTTCTAACAAAATCTCAATATACTTGAAGGAATTCCAAGATTTCTACTGGGAATACTTCACTGCAGTTTTTCCATTGTGGTTTACAGCGGCTGGTTTAGTCCAAGTTGTCTTGAGTATGCTTGTTCTATTACGCTAGCTT
>PVJI01007058.1:21539-81284 GCA_004026765.1 Micronycteris hirsuta
AGAGGATTCAAATAAGTTCAGCAAAAAAGTACAAAAAGAAAAATAATGTTAAATACATTGGGTAGTTCTGTGGCACCGGAATAGGCCCATCAGTGGTTTAAGGGCGAAGAAAATACTAATAAAGCAGGGCACAGGGC
Source organism: Micronycteris hirsuta (assembly GCA_004026765.1). Lineage (NCBI taxonomy): Eukaryota > Metazoa > Chordata > Mammalia > Chiroptera > Phyllostomidae > Micronycteris > Micronycteris hirsuta. The sequence continues at coordinate 21,677 of PVJI01007058.1, forward strand.
CAGAGAGTGATGGGGCGGGATGGGGGGGGGAGACCTGTGTGCAGCGGTGCCGCTGGCAGGAAGTGGTGGTCCCTGCGACGGTCCCTGGCTGAAGGGCATTTCGGGCAGAGGGAGCAGTGCAGGCAGCCCTATATTCAGGGCTGCGCACATGCCACATGCTGGAGATTTACAGGGTGAATAAAACGGAGAGAGTGAGAGAGAATAAAAAGGAAATGAAGTATGTGATCACTGTAGAAAGGAAGCAAACCAGTTGCTGCAGTAAAAGTGAATGAAATAGAGGTATTTTATCACAAGGTCCACCCACTGGTGACCAGTGATGAGATACTCAGAGTTAATCTCCCCTCCATCTGTTGTTCCACCCCCTCACAACTGTGAATTTTGGTTTCATTGTACGTATCATTTAATACAATGTCCATTATTGTTTGAAACTTCAGAAAACGGTCCTTGCCTTGGTTTCCCATCAGTGAAAAGAAATGTGATTTAGGATAGATTTTGCTGTTATTTTTGTTGGTTTTCATTTATTTGAAAAACATTTATTATGAACCTTAAAAAAATGAATGGTGTAGAGAGGCTCAGGGAGGCGACCCGACAGGAGCGTTGGTGAAGCCTCTCAGGAGTCCCACCTGCGACAAGAGAGCCAACGATGTGTGCGGGCCAGAAGGGGAGGGGCCCGGGAAGGAGGGACAGCCCGTGCCCCGAGGTGGAAAGGAGTTAGTCAGTTTGAAGCTAACCCCTCAAGATGCCCAGCGTGGCTGGAGCAGAGTGTGGGAGGGGCCCCAGCAGGAACGTGAGACAGGGCCAGACCACCGAGGGCCTCGTAACCATGGTGAGAGCGTGGAGCTCGTGGAGAGGGTGGGATGGGAATACCATACGGTGACTCAGTGTCTACACAAGGTCATCAAGGCCACAAGCAAGGAGGAGATTATTCAAAAAAGAATTGTCGTGAGGGAAGGGTCTATGACAGCCTTCAGGTGAGCTACCAGAGAATGGAACAACAGTAGCAAGTGAGAAAGCCAAGGGAAGAGGATGTTTGAAGGAGAAGAAAGAGCTAAAGCTGATAAGAGGCCAAGTAACAGGAGGACCGAAAAACGTCCACGTAGTTTAGCTGCACAGACGTCGCTGGGGGCCTGGGCAAGAGTTGTTTTAAATTTCCCAGAAAATTCAAAACAAAGGATGAAGAGCATATGCTACAAGAACAATAATTGATTTTTAGCATTGTATAAGAGGACAATGTTCAATTGTTAGAACTTTAAAGATGGATCCGCTAACTTTGTGAAGGTTAATATATCTGCTAAGATATTTCCACATTCATACCCGTATTCTCTGGAATGGTAACCTTAACATTTCGTTAGGAGGCATGATAATGCAATGTGATGCAAGCACAATTTATCTTTAAACTGAATGCTAAAGATTTACAGTACTTTACTTGTAATACTTTTACAAGTATTACTTTTAGGAATAATACTTTTAGGACAACAGGAATCTGAGTTATGAAATTGGGTTGGACAAAATTCCATGAAAATAGATTTTGCTCTACAAAAGCATTTACGAAAGTACTCCTAGAACGGGGCAGAAAAACAACAGCACCGCCACCAGCGTCCCTTGCAGACTCCATTCCGAACTCCTGTCCATGAAACCTGTGGTTTTCATTCACTCTCAAACAAGAATCCCTTTTCTGTGCCAGTCATTCACCCGCACCAACATTCTACAATTGTTACGTACTTCTTACACCAGACATTTCCTCCTGATGTCCTTCCCCAGGAAGTTCCTCCTGTTCTTCATTGTCAAGCCAGGTGCATTGCACATGATGTTTAATAAGCTAGATAAATTGCATTTATGGGCCATAAAGTATCTTCCCTCTTCCATAAAATATCCTAGCTATTCTAGTCCACAATTATTCCACTCTACACTTCCATAGGAATCTCAGTCAAATGCATAAAATATCTGAGTATAAACATCTGGAAAAAGTACTTGTGAAACCATTTTTAAAAGATAATAAGAATACTTTATAAAACACTGCCCATTTAATCTAGACATGGTTACATTAAGAATATTTGTTAAATATAACATTTTGTTAACATAATACCAACTGATATAACATGAATATTTGTTAACAAGGGAAGCAAATGCTAAAGGAAGACAATTATTCCTACGAGATCACTTTCTCACAGACCACGGGCAGCTCTCCCTCGGCAGGGTGCTAGGAACGGTCCCTTCCAGAGCAGGCTGCATCCCGGCTGGCCTTCTTTAAATGACAGTAAGTGGGCGATCTGCGTCCATGCACCCCTGCTGCCCAGAACAGCCCCCTCCCTCTTGCTGGGAATAAGCTTTTATTGTCAGAGTGTAGGTATGGTTTCAATAGGTAATTTATCTATTGTTATTTAGTTACTCTCAAAAGCAAAGGCTGAAAACTCACTACATGCCAACAGCACAGAGGAGAAATTAGGCAACAAGGGCTCCCCCCGTCAGCACGTGAGACTGGGCAAGGCAGATGCTTCCCTGAGCCCCGATTCTCTTATTAGCCAAGGGCGATGCCTGCCTTGCCTTTTTCACAAGGGTGTTACAGAAATTAAATGAGATAATGTCTGAGAATGTACTCATGGGCAGGTGCACAACAAAATGCTTTGAAAGGGACTAATTTACAGTTCTTGGCACAAAGAAAGAGCTCAGGCTAATATACTGATTACATTTAGACTTAAATTATTCATTATATTTAAATATACAATTTCTGAAAATATATATTTGACCACCGAAGATGCTGTAATCTAAATGGAAATGGAGACACACAACCAACACAGCTTTTGGGAAGCAAGTTTTTTTAAAGAGGACAAGAGCCTGGATCCCAACATGAGCATCGGGATAAAAACAACCAGAGGCCAAAATACCAAAAAAATTAGGGGCAACAAATACCTTTCTTCTTTATTATGCTAATACAAAATAGCCTGGTAAGACAGAAAGAAAAAGTATATTTCCACTTAAGGCCTACCCCAATTAAAATTCTGAACGTCTCTTAAACCAAGAGCACTGGCTTACTGGCAGATTATTAAGCCCCAGACCAATGACACTCCGTTAGACCTGTATTAAAAACGTGGTTTATGTGGTGCAGGGTCAGACCAGTAAAGAGCTGTTAGCAGATGACAGGTTTGATTACCGCTGGCTGCAGGCAAGACGTATGGGTCCCTGAGGAACAGCAGCACCGGCTGGTGGGACAGTTTGCTGGAAAGGTCAAGAACAGCATGTCAGCATCAGGGGACGACGGTAAACAGAAAACACTACAAACTAGCTTTGAGGGGATCAAACTGCTGCGCAGGGACGGCTCAGGGCTTGCGCAGCTCCCGGCGTGGGCGAGTAACAGCACGCAGGGTGAGAGGGAGCCGGCCGGTGCTGCGCTCGCTGCCCGGCTCTTCTTCGTGGGATCTGAAGCAGATACACAATCTCTACCATAAATCACTGCTGCAAAGTGTTTTCATCTTGTAGTATGATTATTGATAAAAACAGTATTCTTATTATTTGTATGAAACACTGTAGGGCTCTGATTCTTTCAGTCCTGTACGGAACTGAATGGTTACTTCTGTAACTCCCTTTCAAATATTTATCATCTGAAAATCAATTTCCCAACAAAGGTTTTCAAGAAAATTATGACTCAAAGCACTTATACCCTGGTAACTAAACACTGAACAAAACCAAGTCCTTTTCCTGATTTGTGCAGTTTAACTCCCAAATGACAACTGTGAGTTCTTACCTTGATTCTTCAGATTCTGTCTCATCGAAAGATCTAAAAAAATGTTTTTAAAAGAAAAAGCAAAAGCTATATAAGTTGAGTGAATGTTTATGCCAACAAAGTTAAAAACAGACCGTATTCCTAACACTCTGAGGTGGAGGACATTTTGAAAAGAATTAAGGTGTTCACCACATTGCTGATGCCTCCACATTCTAAGGAATCTTAAGACTGCAATATACTTGAATTTCACTTTTCCTAGAGATCACTTTAAAATCCTATACTGTTACTTTTAAATTTATATCATGGAGAAAAGAGTGCACTCATTGCCATGGCCAACGTCTCTTCTTAAAAACGCACCACTGCGTATGAACCCCACCCTCCCGGCAAATGCACACGCGCTAGAGCAGGACACAATGGCGAGGCAGATGGTGGGTGAGCAGGGCGCACAGCCCTCGTTCCGGGTGCGCAGAAGGTGCACCTGTGGGTGTGGGAGCTGCGGCAGGTGCTCACAGCCTCTCACTCAGCAGACACCTGGGTTTAACAGGACACTGGGTGTGGTGAGCTTGAACGCCTAGGAGTTAGTGTGGGTCCTTCAGGCAGGTCTGGATGCAGAGAGAAAAATGGATAAAACCATCTTCCCCATCATAAGCAGAGAGTCTGAGGTGATGCATTTCTTTGTAAATGGATTTCACATGCCAAGACATTGCTGACCACCTTCAGTAATCAGCTCGACACAAATAAGGTGTCCAGAGCTGGGCGAGTGGCTTATTTCTGAGTTAATTCTTCAGAAGAATGTTTCCCAGTGACTGACGATATCCAGTGCCCAGTCCCCTGGTAGGCACAGGTCAGGGTCTAGAGCCGGCATTAACAGTTCCTGAGCGAGAGGCAGCAGGACAATGGGACCCGGGCTGGAAGGCCTGGGCTCTGCCAGCTACAATGAGGGGGATCTTAGGAAAGCTCAACTCTAAAATAAAGGGAGTTGGGTAAATTCATCTCTAAGGCCATTTATAACTTCAAAATTATATGAATACTGGTGTACCAAGGGGATATACAGACTTTGCTCAAGTGTGCACAAATAAACATCTTAGTCCCTAAACAGGATATCTAGATTCACAATTCCCATCATTGGACATCGCTCCAGGAAACAGCACGATTTAAAAAGTGAGTTCCTCCAGTCATAACACGAATTACTGAGCGTTCGTTCCAGAGCTGCAGTGGTTCCTGGGCTACGGCATGGGGATGGGGCCTCAGGAGGAATTTCTCTGACTACAAGCAGGGGGCGAGCAAGCGAAAGAATGGGTGTGGCCAGGCTGCCCCCTCTGGTACCGCTATGGGGTAATTTTAGGCCAGTTAAGTGACTGAAGAGTAACATAAAATACATGTCCCAAAAGCAAACAATTCTTACCCACAACTCTCTGCCTTTGGTAGAGACGGCAAGTGCCGTATGTTTAGGAAATCAAGGAACAGTTTGGGAAGTTCTTCATTTTCTAAGATGACAGCCTGTGAAAGCAGAAAGCAGATTTAGAAAGTAAAGTCTGCTAGGTAATCAATCAAATGAAGTATTTCAAAAAGTCATAACCATCCATCCAAGTTGTTACCAGCGTCATTCCTCACCATCAGTATAAGGCATGGTCCCCATTTGACCCGCCAAGAATTCAGGCTGACACACATTGCATGCAGTGTTGGCAAATGCTCCATTTCACCTATTCTTTCCTGCGAACAGTATGTATGAAGCAGCTACTCTTCAGATGCTGACAAGGGGAGCATAGGGTACCAGGCAGATGGAGGTCCAGCCTCACAGAGATTCTAATCCAGAGTGAGCATTTGAAAAACCTGGGAGCATTAACAATACTGTCACAATCCGTACATCAGATTGTCCTTACTGAGTGATAAAGAGGTCTGGGGTGGGGGGGGTGTTTGTGTGTGTGTGTGTGTGTGTGTGTGTGTGTGGGTGTCTACAAGACAGCACTACTGTTTAGGAAATACTAGACATGGCTTTTTAACTGGAAGATTTAGTCAAGACCCCTCAGCTATCACCTGTTTCAGCATTAGGATCAACGGGCATTTATTGCTATTTGGACGGCTCCACTTAAAGGGTCAGTAACAACTGTACCACTAAGTGTAAATCAGTGCATACGCTGAAAAAAATCTATAGAGTTGTTCCATTTACAGAGCTCTGCTAAAGAGCTGGCATAATGACATAATCATGTCAGTTCCCAGGTATCCAAATCATGCAGTTTCAAAGAGAAATTTAATGCAGAACTACATTTTTATATGTATCTATTTTTTAAAAAGAGTTGGCCAGAGTGTGTGAACTGATTGCATATTTGTCCCTCCCTCCTTCTTTTTTGCAAAGATCATGGAAAAAGCAACAAAGAATGATATTAATCTCTGAATTAATCTATTTTCAAGAGTCATTTTCATAATTTACCATGGCTGCTCTCCCCTCCCCCCAACACACAACAAGCACATGTTGTTTAAAGAACAATGAGAATAATGATGAAATGTCATTCACACAGCTGATCAGGATCTGCTCTGCAAGGTGATACATAAAGTATTGGGTTGGCCAAAAAGGTCGTTTGTTTTTTTGTTCTGCCTGATGGCTCTAGTAGGGCTTCGCTGTCTTTAACTTCATTCAAAACACTTTTGTTACATTGTATTGTGACAGCTGTCATATCAGTGTGCATTAAAAAAAATCATCACAATTGGTGAATTTTTGTGTAGCTATTTTAATACTGAACGAGGAAGAAAATAAGTAACATTTTTGGCTTATTATGCTTAATTAGGTCCAGAAAGGTAAAAACACAACTGAAACACAAAAAAAGATTTGTGCAGTGTATGGAGAAGGTGCTGTGACTGACTGAATGTGTCAAAAGTGGTTTGCAAAGTTTGGTGTTGGAGATTCCTCACTGGACAATGCTCCACAATTGGGTAGACCAGCTGAAGCTGATAGTGATCAAACTGAGACATTAACTGAGAGCAATCCGTGTTATGCCACACGAGAGAAAGCCAACATACTCAAGATATCCAAATCAGTAAAGTTACTGGTGAAAATGAAAAATGTGCCTTTTATTTTACAGAAAAAACCATATGGACTTTTTGGGCAACCCAATATATAACAAATGATAGAAGTACGGTCAAATTAGGTATCTCTTGTATATGCATAATCCTATATAATGTATTGTTTTTAGCCATAATTTATATACCGAACTGCCCATTTCTTACAGGGTTTTGGAATGCTGTTACCTAATTCGGGACACATAAGTGGAGTGAGCGACTACTCAGGTTGCCAGACCTAGTGGGCTGACCTCCGACCACACCAGTGCTCACCCCTCCTGCTGTTCGGTCCCTGGAGGGGGTCTTCTCAAGAGCCAGTCCTGTCTGGGGCTGTTACTCTTCCTTACAGAGCTCCTTGCACCCACTGACATTTAAGGAATAAACCAGAGAAACCAAGACAAGTACTTGGGGGTTATACTTAATTAAACAGATAAAGAGCATCTATTATATCAGGCACTGGGACATGGCAGTGAGTACAGCGGTCCAGCTGAGTGTGGGCTGGTGGAGAAAATTAGTGATGAGTAAACAAAACACACCGAGCCTAAACGTGCCTGAGAATGTAGCGATGTGGAACTGCAAAAGTCTACCACTCTCTAAATGTTTTCCCATCCATCCACCCTCCTACCCATCTATCCATCCTTCCATCTATCTAAAATGTGTATTCTTTTCTTGATACCTAAAAAAAGTAAAAAATGAAAAATTCTTAGAGAGGAAAAATTCCTCTATCCAGAGGCATACTTTCATGACTATTTCAGTAATTTCCTTCAAATTACTAGACCTTTGCCTGAATTTTTACCTACCTGAGGAAATTTGGGGTGCCCAGAGAACTCTAGGTTCTAGCAATCATCATACGTATGAAGCTCCAAGAAAATTTACCTTAACACAAGTGGCAATGATTATCTACTTGTTTCTAGATATCAGCTTAAGAGAGTAACATAATACCTATTTGAGTAGTAAAGCTTAATGTTGTAACAAATACAGGGTTGTTTACCCAAGCAATAGTTTTAATTATGTGTACAAGTGGTAGCTTTAAGATTAAAAAAAAAGTGGGGGTGGGGGGGTAACGTTCTTATCTCCACCCCCACCTTTTAAAATAAATTAAATCAATAACAAGTGTGGGACACTTTTAATGACCTGAACTACTTAATTTCCAGGATCTTTAGACGTGTCATCCATCACTGCAGTATGGAGGAAGACATCTCTTGAGTGTTCAGGGGGTTACTTGGGTTTTATTAATGCAAGATTTAGGGAATTTTAACAAGGTGAATTGTTTATTTGCCTTGACAGATTGGCTTACAATGCACTGGCTACATCTCCAGCATGATCATTAATGACAAAAGACAGGAAAAAGCTGTTTACACTGCAACACGGAACAGGGATTAATCCTGCTCAGCCTCCCCCAAACCGACTCGATATTCCAAAGACATGATGGCATTGTTTCAGGTAAGAACACTGGTTAAAAAAAAAAGGAGTGTCAAAAACTCCAGACTTTTGTGCGCATTTCTTTCTAATGTTTACTGAATATGCTCAAATAAAAATTTCCATAAAGCGATGATGAAAACATATTTCAGGATTATAGTTATCAGGAAGGCAGCATTGGGGGCTAAATTAAACATTCAGTTTTGTGGTAGAAGTATTTCTTAAACTCTGGTAAGAAGGCTTGTAAGAAAATAATTAATATGTAAACCCAAGCAGAAATACAGTATAATGTAGAGTTTACCTAATTTAATATGATATATATAAGTAAACAACTGTCATGAATTAGTAGAGAGACGCAAAAGAGAAATTAAATTAGTTCGATCAAAGGTTTGGTTTATAAACACACGATCTCATTCCGTGATAGACCCAACCGTGAAGCAAGGCCTCACAACTGTTCCAGTTACACCTTCCTTTTCTTCAAAAGCTTTTGCTCAAGAAGAACCACTCTTTCTAGAAGCTGCACCCTGGGGCCAGCCCACTTGCTTGGGACTGCAGTCTGCTCTAAATCGCCCAACTTTATTTCACAGATAGCTTTACTTTTTAAAAAAATATTTACATTACAGTTTTGAATATCAAATCATTGTTTTAGCTTGCTTCTCTTTATTGACTAGTCATTTTCATTCTTTAGAGAGGCAAGTGGGTGGCTTCAGAGCAAGACCTGGATTCAAACAAGTCCTCCACCTTAGAGGGTTATTGGGAGGACTGGATAATGTCTCCAAGAGACTCTGGCACACAATGAACGTTCAGTAAATGTTAATTCTGTTTCCTTTGAAACTTTTTGTTGTTTCCATTTCCCTCAACCTATGTTACTGGTTTTGGAAGTTTGGATTATTGTCCGTCTAGCAAACAGAGATTCTTGGCTCTCAATGATTCATGGATCCCTTTGAGAAGTGGATAAAAGCTAAGAATCTTGCTTCCTGAACCGCCCCCCCCCCCCCCCCCCCCCCCCCCCCCCCCCCCCCCCCCCCCCCCCCCCCCCCGTGCTGACAGTAGCAGCAGGTTCCCAGGCCCTGAGAATGTGGCAGTAACACTCTTTTCATTCGGTCTGGAGCCTGCAGCGTCCGTGGGCCTGTGCCACATGCCGGCTCCCCCAAGGGCATGCTGCTTCCTGTTTTCGGTTTCTCCTCCTCTGTCCATTGGAAGCCCACTGCGGTGTGCGCCGCTTTGCTGTTAGAATGCATTAGTGCCTTCCGCTCTGAGCTGTGGGTGAACATATCTGTCTGCTGGCAAGGCGACCCTGGTGGACGATTCTTTCTGGTAGATCAAAATCTACTGCTGCACTGAATGTAGAAAGTAGTTCATATGCGTGGCTTCTGTGTCTTCTGTATGGAACTCTAGACTCGAAACAATCTGTGGTGCTCAGGGTTTCCAAAGTTAGCAAAACATGAACGAAAATATGATTTAAACTTTATTAGTGCTGGGTCAGAGCACAGCTGATGAGGCACTAGTCCGTCATCCATTATGAGAGGGGCATTCTGAACTGCTGGGCAGTGACGGGTCCCAGGCCCAGGGCTGCCTGACTGTTTAACTAGCGGCTCTGGTGGCAGAGTTCTGGACTGGAGGCAGGTTGGGATGCATGGCTGAGAAACTAATTTGTGCAATGAAACATCAAAATTCAAAATGAACACGATGAGTTGGAGAACGCGTTGGAAATAAATCCCATGAAATTAAAATTTACAGGAATAAGTACTGAGTCAAATACTATACGAGGCAGAATTAACGACCCACATGCAAGATGGAGGGCAGCTGTTTCTGGGCACGTGCTGTCGGTCGGCAAGAAGTGCTGCTTCCACGGGTGTAAAATGAGCTGAGCGGTCCGCTCACTCCAATCAGTGCAATATTACCTTCTTCCAAGGGACGAGGTCTAACCAAGTAGTGAGGCAGGGGAGGGCCAAGGGGGTATGTGGTCTTTAAGTTAACTAACCGTTCTGTTGAGGAGGGTGATGATTTTCAAAGCTGCTGGAACAAGGAAAAAGTACTGTCTAAACTAGCAGAAGAGGAGTCTGCCTCTAACTGAAGCCTGTGCAATAAAACCAGCAAAAGAGTCGTGTGTACAGATAGAGTGGGCATCACAAGAGCTTCTAAATCTCCTGGGCTCTGAATGCTTTTAGTTGCTCTTTCAGAAACATGCAGACTGGAAATGCTACAGAATTAACAGAAAAACTCATTAAAAAATTCCTGTCCAATTTATCCAACTTAGATAGTGTGTAGACTAAAAATCAGGTATTACTCAGATGCACACAGGAAACAGGATTAAAGCAAGGAGCAGTAACAAGTGTGTGATACACTACGCAACAGACTCTGCTGCTGGTATATCCAACTCTGATAAATAACTAGGTAACCAAATGTCCCTGGGAAAAAGCAAAAAAAATAGAAAAAAAGAAAAATTATTCTTTATACAATGTTACTCATTTTCAGAAGAATACATGACTTTCCTTAAAATAAACCAGATATTCTTTCAGAAATAGCACTCTAGAAGAACGGGAAAAAAATCTCATGCTCTGCAAAAACATTGACAAAAACCCTGCCAGAACCGGGCAGAAAAACAACAGCATTGCTACCAGCATCCCCGGAAAGCCCAATGTTTACTCCAGGAGAAATGTCTTTTTTATTGAAAAGGTGCAATTATCATCATGTAACACAAATCACAAAAATCCCGATTTTTCTACACTATCAGCTTTATAAAATCATGTTCCCAAAGGATACCATTGATTAGTTGCACATGTTCTTTCTGTGACATCCCAAATACTTAATTGTCAGTTATCTTTTCTTCTTTGGTAAGTAAAATGCAGTCACGAAATTACAGAGGGACTTGTTCTGCCTTAACCTTCACTAGATGCCATCATGCAGTGGAAAACACTGGTAAAATATCACAGGATAACGCCGTCCGACAAGGGAGACATATAAACACTGTAATGATTTCCCATGAGCTTCCATTTTAGAAAATTGTCACTAAGGCGAGCATAAACGGTGACACATCTCCACCGAGGACACGGGGAAATCGAACGCTGGCATTCTAGTTAGGTCCAAACCTACCCAGCAGCCAATTATAATGGGAACGGAACATCTCGTTGAAAACTTGGACAAGACCACTTCGCTAACCTTCCAAGATCGCTGCACAAAGCTGCGTTGTTTTCACTGATTTGATCCTTCTATTCCCTGTTCAAAACATTAAAAAAAAAACCAACAACCCATGTTTCTTCCCATTGTCTATCAAGGTTTGTTATAAACTGCAGGCAACCTCTCTGTCACAAAAGCCAGGGGACTGAACTAAGTCGGGAGGTTTCCAGGAATCCTTAAGGCCCTTTTCCTATTCCACCCAGTTGGGTTTGAAATGTCCAATTGCTGGGGTGACGAAGTTCATGACAGTTTTTCCTCGCCTCACCAGGCAAGAGGCTTCATAACACACCTACTCCGGAGGTGCAGCTGAGAACAAGGAGAGAGAAAAATCAATACCCCTCACTGCAGTAAGTGGGCTGCAGCGTCGCCGTCCGCGGGGACCGAACCCTGCACACACACGGGGCTCTGCAGCCCTGTCTTCCACTTCACGCCCCGGCACTCGCTCACCATTTCGCAAATGAACCACAGGGAGGTTATCAGAGGAACACTTTTAAAAAGCCAGTCAGGGAACAGGTCTAAGAAGACTAGTGACCTCCTGAAACATGCAAATCAGAGGTGCTTCTGAAGAACCTACTGCACTGTGCACCCTTCCTCTCGTAAGAGACGCCGTTCCCAAGACGCGTCTGCTCCGGAGCTGGGAAACCGCAGCGCTCATGGAACGAAGACCGCCGTGTGCGACGGCTTCACGCATCTTACAGACCGTCAGGCAAGGAATCTGAGGACCTGCACTAAAAGCTGACGATGCACTATTAAAAACAGTCAAGAATATACAAAAAGAAATCATGTGCTTTGGCTTCGGAACAATTTGAAAGAAGAAATAGCATTTGTGATCCTTCGGTTAAAAGACAAAACTAATCATGGAACAAAAGAAAGTAGAAAACCGACCATCTGTTAAGCTATTTTAATATCAAAATTTATGTTCTAGAATACTTATTCATAGAAAAGTATTTATTTAACACCTACTAAGTACAATCACTGGTGCAATGGTTAGCCAAATAACCATTGTCCTCCCAGGACTTACAGTCTCGTGGGGAAGGTGGACAGTGTCCAGATGAGCACAGTAATGAATGTGAGATTACAAACTGAGACAGGTACCTTCAAGGGAAGCAGCTAGCTGTTGAAAGCGCTGGGAACAAAGCACCCTTATTAACCTGTGGGGTGAAGGACGGCCTCCCTAGGAAGGTGATCCTGCAGCTGGGAGTTGAATGAGCGAACAGGGTGAAAGGAGTGGGATATTTCAGATATAACGCACAGCAAGGTCAAAGGCCAGCGGAGGGAGGACGCATGGCATTAGAAAAAACAGAAAGGCAGCCAGCGTGGCTGTGCCTGAGACAACAAGGAAGCTCAGCAATAAGGCAGAACCTGAGCTGGACAGGCTGGGCGGGGCTTCTGGGTCACGGGAAGGGTTTTGCTCTTTCCACTCTTTGGATCTGAGGGCCATCAAGTGGTGTTGCCTGGGTAGGTGGTAGGTGGGGTATCTAGGTACACATAACACAATCTGATTTGTATTTTGACCACAGCAGCAGCAGCAGAAGTATTCCTCAGGTCCAAGGGTCATGCACTGAACCCTGTTTGGCTGTCTCTGAACTGCTTCTGAATCAAGCCACTGAGTTAATGCTAATGACTACATTTTGATTTTTGGGTCCTTTTCAAATCTGCCTTGTCTGTTTTTCTTAGATTCTTGATCTTTTCTTATGCCTTCGATTACTTTAGACCTTTTTAGGTTGGGTTTCTAGTAAATTATCCTTTTACCTCTTAGGATTGAACCTTGCTGTTTCGTTGACTCTCACTCAGCTGTTTATTTTCTTCTGTGTTTTGTAGTTTTGACCCATGAACTCATCTTTAGGAGGGCCGTAACTGTGGAACAGGACAGGCCAAGTCCAAGGTGTGGCCCCCACTCTAAGTGGATTTGCTTCTGCTCCTAGGAATCAGTTCCCAGACTGGGATCCTGGAGATACAATCCGCACTGATTACATCACAGTCAATGATTACCTTAAATTTTAGATCGAGGGTTCTGAGACCATGCAGATTCTGAAAATATAAATCTTGAACTCTCACAAAATGTGGTTGAGAAGTATTAGGAAAACTTTTGTCCATGCTCAGTGTGGTTTTCATATGCCAGTGGTCTCCAAAGTGGGTTACAGACATGTGGGAAGTTAGGCAAGGCCATTAATTGTGATTCAGGAAAACAAATATTAGAATGTCTATTTTAGATTAAACAAAAAAATCTATCTTTTAATTTTTTTTAATGCGTGGATTTTTGGTAGTGCATGCACATAACTTCTTGTTAAATGTGTATGTATCGGAGTGTTACGCGCAAACCTTTCCTTGATGAGGCTGTATTGTCCTGGGCCAGTGCGCTATGCCTCTGGCTACGGTGCAATAAAGAATTTGTAATAGCCAGTAGGGCCCAAGCTATCCAAACAGCAGCACTGCTGAAACAGTCTACCCTAGCCTATTTATCCTTTTTCCGAGGGTGTAAATCTTTTATTGGAAATGCCCTTCTCACTACTTTTCAAGTGGCCAACACCTATTTACCTGTCATGTCTCAGCTCAACGGTTACCTTCCTTAGGAAACTTTCCCTAAACCCTCAGGTGGAGGTAAGTTAGTTTTATTTTTTGGCAAAATTACAGAATCATTTTATGTGATGTGATAAATATGGGGTTGAGTCATAAACTTTCACCAATTTTAACTTACCAAATATGGCCAATTTCATATGGTTTATAACAATGAAATTTACTTAATGCCTACTTTGTGCTACTTTCTTTATCTTATTTAATTTTCATCATACTGTGAGATACTATCACTCTACAAATTCTACTTATGAGGAACTTGGGGCTCAGAATGGCTAAACCACCTGTGTAAGGTTTCTCAGGGCTTAGGAGACGGTCAAGGTCAGAACCCAGGTCTTACCAGATCCAAATTACTGATCAACTGATGTATCAATTCACCGAGTCATTCATTCCATAAACATTTAGTGACATATACTGCATACACCACAGCACTGTGCTCCATAGTTTAGTTCTTTTCTTACTGAATTTCACTGGAGTCCTTTATCTTTCCCTACATATATGTCTTTGCTGTATTTATAAATTTAATTTGTCCCACAGATAAACTTAAGGGAGCTATTGAAACTGACTCCCTTAAAATACATTCCTGATTTTCCTTAGATTTTAAATTTATCTTAACATCTCAACTAATTCTTACAAGTACATAAAGACTCCCAGAAGCATAAAGGCAACAAATTCCATTAATCTCTGTCGTACATTTAAAAAAATGAAAACGAGAGTAAAATCCAGAACAGCTTGGCCTCATAACATTTCAAAACCTACCTGACGATCTCTGACCAACTCAACTCTTTTTTCATTGGGTACAATACTTTAAAGCCACATTTTATACACTTTTGATTCATCTGAATTACCTGTCTGTTGAATAACAATGAGACTCAAAGGATAGGTAGCACCAGACTTTATTTTCTTGATGATCCAATAGGAAAAAAAAACCCCAACAAATTCTAAAAGCAATTATAAACTAGTTACTTACCTGTAAGTCAAAAGTAGGATCAGGAGACTAACACATTTGAAAAAAACTGTATTACAAAGCAAACCAAAACTGAGTTAGTAGTTCAAATAATGGAGTAAAACACTACATTAAGTATGAATTATAAAATATGCTTATGGACGTGCTTTCTCATTCCTTTAAAGAAGAAACAGTAATCAGAACTAGGCTTGCAGGATGCTGCCTGCAGACAGCCTTGGGGGCTGGTTTTTAACGAAAGATTTACAATTAGACTATGCATGTTGATGAATCGATGTTTTACAGTGTTTAAAGTGCTTGAAAACAATTTGCTCTCTCAAGTCCCTTAAACATTCCCCCAACTACCTAGCTTACTTCTCTGATTTATTTAGCATTCTTTCTGTACATACTGTACACTTTGACCCAGCTCCAGCACAGCTGGGGCTCCTGTGCTGCAGCTGGGACGAGAGGCCCTCCTGGGTGCACATGGTGGTCAAGACACAGTGTCCTGGGCATATATCTTTTTTTTTTTTTTTTTAATGAAGACCTTCAACACCATTTTATATTTGTCCAGTTATAATTTCTACATTGAGTCTCCTCTTTAAATGCTACAGCTATGCAATTAATGTTTTATATGAATTAAAAAACTGTGGATGAGCAGAGCTCACAGCACATGGCACTCAGTGGGGACACGTAGCAAGAAATAGCTAGAGAGTGTGACAGACAGACACTTACTTCAAGATGCAGAAGCAGGTTCTCAGACAAATGATATAAAGAATGAAAAGTGGCTCTTGTAGAGATGGTTCATAGACCTAAAGTTACAAACAAATCAATGCAGGAAAAAATAAAGAAAGGGGAGGGAAGAGGCCTTTGATCTCTTGCCTACAACAAAAAATGCAGTTAATGAAGTTGACCACAAAAACACAGGTGGGTTAGTAAATGCCCAGAGAGACCACGACAAGGGAGACGCGGCACAACAGCAAGACAGATGAGAAAGAAAAGGCAGAATGTACGTGGCTGCTAATCACTGGGCAGTGGGTCCTGGTAGGAAACTGTTGTTCTCTGAGCACCTGGGGAAAAGAACATATCCTCCAGCCCTCTCCCAAATCTAACATGGAAATAAATCCTCCCATATCTTGGAGTTATAGATGTTTATTCAGGGAATTACACTCAACAATGAACACTGACCCTTTCCTGGGGTTTTTCCAGATCATTATCAGCCTTTTTCTGACAGACTCCCATGTATCCGTGGGGGGTAGGAACAGAATGATGGCACAGAAAGCTACTCCACACTTAAGCAGAAACACATAAACTCTCTCCCTGCCTTCTGCTACGGGAGGCTATGGTACAAGCTGTTAGTTACTTCTCCGAGACCCACTCTTCCTTTCCTTCTTATTAATGGGACACTGATTTTGCTGGGGGGAGGGGAGTGGCAAGCAACAAACAATAATGAAAAACAATGACAATAACAACCCCCCCCCCCCAAGTTTTCCCAGACTCCCTTGCCACGTGACACAGATCTGGCCACTAAGATGTCAGTGAAAGTCACTGGGTGGGACAGATCCAACAAAGCTCCCTAACAGTGAACGGACAGGCTCCGTCGGAGCTCATCTTTTTGCCCATCTCACCACCCCTTTCCTCTCTTGCCCGGAATATGAGCGTGATCTCTGAACTCGGCTGCCATCTTGTGATCATGAGGGAAAGGCCAAAAAATTCAATGCAATCCAACCCCTGATAATCTGACGCCCCCGAGCCCAAACCCACAATTGCCTACCACTGGCAATGCCTGAGAAAATAATATGCTTGAGAAAAATAAACACCAATTTTAGTCAAGTGCTGTCATTTTGGCTTTACCTCTTGCCTCTGCGGATCATAAAGTCCTGCTTTTAGCCCATAGAGCTGAATACTAGGAAGAATATTTACCAAAAAAAGAGAAGAAAAACCCACTCTGCTATTCAGTTTTAAAAAAAAAAAATTTTATGCATTTATTTTGAGAGAGAGGGGAAGGGAGGGAGAAAGAGAGGGAGAGAAACATCAATATGAGAGAGAAACATCGATTGGTTGTCTCTCACATGCACCTCGTCCAGGGACTGAACCCACAACCCAGCAGTGTGCCCTGACCGGCACTGAACTGGTGAGCTTTCGTTTTGTGAGATGACGTCCAACCAACTGAGCCAAACCGGTCAGGGCTTTGCTATTCTACTTTTAATTTACTACTTTAGTGCTGAGTAGACTAATAGGAAGGAAAGAAGAAAGGGAGGGAGGAAGGAAGGAAAAGGAAGAAAAAAACCCCAACCCTGATATTCTATTTTTAAATCACTACTTTAAAAAAAGTCCACAACATAAAGAACAGCCTATGAAAAATGTAAAAGCAATTAGGTTTACACATACCTTGCACTGTCTATAAAAAGAAAGAAAAGGACCAATATGTGAAAAGCTTGTCTGCTGAACACAGCAAGTGCCATGAACACATACGATGGAACAGTAAAGAAATCAAGCAGATGGGTAATGGGATGAGACTAAACAAAGAAAAATGTCAGCTGATTATCCAGAAAAATATTCTACCAAATTGAGTCTATTAAATAAATCACAGACAGTATCCCTATGGAAATGAAAAGTGTTTCATTAAACTTTACAAAAGATGTCCGAATCACCACAGAATGGGCAATGGGGAATAATTGAGCATTGGCTGGTGAAAGAAAATACAATTCTACTTTATCAGGTCCTTTTAATCACAAATTTTATGATCTTTTAACAGGTTTCTATTAAGAGCAATTAAAGGGAGATAGCAAGATACTCTAGTGAGTTAAAATGACTAGATACATCTTCAAGCAGAAGTTTTATACTCAAAGATCTTACCCAAGTTTGAGGGAGAAACAGTATTCACTGACAAATTAAATGAATAACAAAAAGCTGTAAGATGTGCCTCTAGTATCTGCAGATAACATACTTGGATTCATTTCTGCTCCCTGCTCTTGGCTGTCCCTGGTACCCTGGCTGCTGAGGAGCCAGACACCCCCGGTGCCAGGCGGAAGAGCAGGGAAGACACAAAGCTACGACCAGATACAATGGCGGGATCAATGCGCAACCAGCCAACCCCCTGGTCAGGCCCCCAGCCACGGTCCACTCAACTGTCCTCACCCCTACTGTGTCCCAACTGTGCAGCCAAAAGGAAGCAGGGAGGTAGGTGGTTTCAGTTTATAAGACCTGTATGAACTTTTGAACCATTTATTTACTTAAATTGTTTAGAATTAATCTTAGGCAAGTTTCTTAGGTCCTCTGTGCTTCAACAGGCTTAAAGATCTTACCCAAGATAATGGTATTTAGCTCAGGTTGTAGTCATGATGAAGAAGATTCATGACTGTAAAGAAACTGTTACAATGCCTAGCATACTGTAAGCACTTAATAAATATTATTATTTATTATTCTTCTTAGTAGTAGTGGGGATATAAGATGAACAAAAATAACCCATTACAGAAGCTGAATAATTTAAATAGCAGATTTAATGAAAAAAACAAAAAAAAGTCTTATATGTTTTTTTAAAGATATTATTTATTTATTTTTAGAGAGAGGGGAAGAAAGGGAGAGGCACATCGATGTTAGAGAGAAACAACGGTCAGTTGCCTCTCACACGCTCCCTGGTCAGGGGCTGAACCTGCAATCCAGGCATGTGTCCTGACCCAGAATCGAACCAACGACTCAGCCTTGCAGGGATGATGCCCAACCAACTGAGCCACACTGGTCAAAGCTTATATGGTTATACTTGTATCATTATTAACTTGTTATAAAATGCTTGGGCTTTGTATGTAATCTTACTATGCTGTAACTTCCTGGCCTCTTAATGTATGCACTAAGGCACACACACAGGTCAAAGTATTTGTTCTATTGAATTTTTGCACAGAACTCATTCAGCCATATTTCAAAGCACTGTGGGTGAGGAAGTCCAGACATGACCTAGCTCTGCTATACAGAGCTCTTCTTTGCAATGGTGTTGTTGCCCCTCTACTATCAAGAGACCTCTAATCCTTTGAACTGGAACTTTCTCACTTCCATCAGCCCCCTCTGACTTTCCTGCCCTCCTTGTCCAGCTTAACATTCTATAATCTACCATTGCAATCAGTTCCCTGAGATGCTTCTAACCCCATCAGCCGCCTCTCTCTGTTGTACTTAGGGCACAGATAGTTCTGGAAGAATCCTAGCGTCTCTTTCTTGCCCACACCTCACCCAAGCTGCTAAACATGGCGAGAAAACCACACAATACAAACTGGTTTCACTTTCAGTTCAAGCTCTCATCCACAAAGAGTTGTCTTGCTACTTTTCTCTAGAACAGTGTTTCTCAAACTTTAGCCAGTGTCATAATCACCTGTAGGGCTTGTTACAACACAGGTTGCTGGGTCCCACCTCCAGTTTCTGCTCTGTAGGTCTGAAGTAGGGCCTCAGAATCTGCATTTCAAAAAAAGTTCCCACATTCCTAGGTGATGCTGATGCTGTTGGTCCAGGAACCACACCCTGAGAATCACTGTGGATTCTATGGGAACCACCTTTACCCATTTCATACTTTTCTCTCCCGTGTTGAATCTCCCTTACCCCTGCTTTCACCCTCCCTCTCAACTGATGACCATTTTTCACACTTCAGTGAGAATACAGAAGCCACCTAGCTTGATGTGCCTCATGTTCACCCCATCTACTCAATCCACATTATTTTTCCGTCAACTTCTCTTCCTTCCTCTGCTGTGTTGGGGTAGGTGCCCTTCCTTCTCTCAGAGGTCATTTACTCTGGTTACACTCTGGCTCTTAGCCCACCTCTTGACTTTCTCAAAGAATTAGTCCTTTAGTTATAACCTTATTCTCCTTGCCTATGTACTAACTAATCCTATCCACCCACTCATCTATCTGCCCATCCACCCATACATCTGCCCATCCACTCACACATCCACCCCCCGCTTCCACTCATCTATCCATCCATCCATCTATCCTAGCTTCTTCCACCCATGACCTTCTTCTCATGCTCAACCTTAGCCTTAGGTCTCTGCCTAAACAGTACCTCAGAGGTGTCACCCTTGACCACTCAAACTCAAACATTCACTTTCACTCTCTGATAACCTTTTTCTTGCCCCCTTGTTTCCCTTATAGCATTAGCAATTATTTCCTTTGTATGTTCACTCGGTTTTTGTCCACTTAACTCCAGCTCCAAGAGTGCAGGTCTAGGGGCTGCCTCATTCTCCTTTTACTTCTGCATCCAAGACAGGGCGTTGAATGCGTAAGGGTTGTTTCCGAGGTAGAATCAGGGTCAGCACAGGTAAATACTGAGAAGGGAATTTTTAGCTTAATATAAAGAGAAACTTTATAACTAAAGTCTCCCCTGGAATGTTATGCTTTGGGATGAAATGAATTCCACTGCAGCAAGTTTTTGACCAAAAGCAGCTGGAGACCCAGTTGATGCACAATGTTGTAGTAAGGATTTTTAGACAGGTAGGAAATTAAGCAAGGCATTTGCTAAGAAAAATAGTCATATCTAATATCTACATAATATTGGATGGCTTGCTAAGTGGCCTCACAGATAGCTGGTCACTTAATCCTTAGGATTACCTCTGAGGTAAATAAAATCAGGAGTATTTTGAGACTGAGAAAACTAATTCTGAAATGTTAAATGACTTGCTTCCCTTCTTAATAACACCCAGCCCAGATCCTCTAAGGTGGACAGTCTGCCCCTTGGGGTGGGTGAGTTGAACAGCCAGGTCTTACACTATTCCTTGCTATACTCTCTCCCTGAAGGGTTCTTGTGGTTCCTTCTCTCACACATCTTGGTCCTTCAAGGATCGGCTGCGCCCCCTTCACCCTCTGGCTAGAGGCGGCCTACAGTCTCTCCTATAAGCTCTGTAGCCAAGGTGTGGCTGAATATTTAAGCCACACTCGACCAAGGAGGACAGGAGGATGGTGGAGGGAAACTGACAAGGGGGTCATGAGACTAAATGATGTGGCTTATGATGAACTACCGACAAAGAGAAGCAACTGCTCACCCAAGTCTTGTGAACAGTAAACCAAAAAGAACAGTGATGCTGCCATTTGGTGTCAGACTCACCCCGTGACTCAGATGAGACCCTTTTCACCCGGTTTCTTGCAGCTCACTAATGGGGGTAAACATCCATGAGGATACAAAGAGAAATTGGAAACAGCCTTATTCAGCACACTTTTTAATAAAAAGAAAAAATACAGGTTGAAACTGAACAAGCTTAATTTGTCTTTCATTTTTAAATCTCTTTATCATAATAAGTGCTAAAAACAATTGTTAAATTTCAAATGTTTCCTACTTCTTTTTTTTTTTTTTAAACAGAGCCCACCATGTCTTCATTTCAGGAAGAGGAAAACAGCCATTTGCTGTTTTCCAGAGCAATCTTGTCTTGAGCACAATTTTGCAGCCATAAAACAAATGAACCAGACATCAAATAGAACTCCTAAAGCATGCCCCCGAATAATGAATAATGCAGCGAAAGGAAGCTTCCCAACTGTGCTAACTTTTCTTGTTTTGTCTCACTGATATTTTCTTATGACGGTTTTTGGGTCAGAGTAAACTCCTGAGGACTGTCTGACACTCCCTTTGAAACTAATTACGTTAAACAGCAGGGGACCCCTTCCAATCTGAGCTGGAGAATGCTAGACGGTTAGGGAATTCAGCGCACTTGGGGTTAATGCTCTCATTTTAAGGAGCTTCTTCATTCTTAGATATCCCCCCCCACCCCCCCCGCTCCACTAGGTAGCTGCTTTTAGAATACACTCCAGAACACTTAAGACCTTAAAAATTAATTTTCTAAAAATCTAAAGGGAAAAATATACATTTCAAGTTAAGACTCTCAGCAGATCGCTGCAGTGATCACACACATGTAAGGGGGGTCTGCTGAAGAGAGAAGCGGGATGAATCTGCATCCGTGTTTGAACTCTCTACCACTAACCCAGCTTACGCAGGGCAGGCATTTCTTCACTGCGGCTCAAATAGGGATTTCTCTGGGAAAAAACACTGGCGCGAATGCTGTGCCAAGCCAAAGATCTCAGCGACTGTTCAGTGGCCTCCTGTAATTAATCTGATCAGTGGCTACACAAATAATGTAAATATTTAGTCAATCCCAAAGTACATCTTTTCAAATATATCAACTTCACTCTAAATAAAAATAGAAGCGATACAATCATAGTTTTAAAATAACTGCTTGTACTTCACTGCTTGTGTTTGAAGGACGTCAAAGAAGTGTGCAGAGGCGGCCATGCTAATGCTGGAAGCTGAACAACTGGCGTTGGCCTGAAAGGCAGCCCTGATCAGTAACTCGAGTGGATTTCACTTTGAGATGATCAGAATCATTCAAAGAAATGGTTCTTTAATGCATACGATATAGGATAGAACCAAACATTCAAAAATGCCTAAAAATCACATTGTTAAATTTTCTTAAGGCTGGGAAAGAACAAAAGAGAAGAGAGACTATATAAGATACCCTTCAGTTACGTAAAAGTCAGTGGGATATGTGAAATTAAAATTGTATTGCTTTCAAGAGAAAACAGAGAAGGGAATGGAAGTGAAAGAATCATCAAAATACAACCTAAATCACTGCATCTGTGATGAACAATAAGAGCAAGGAAGTTCACTTGAGCTCCTTAATTAGGAATAAATATAGGTTTCATTTGTTTCTGTCTTTGTTACTAATTTAATAATTATTCTTTTAAGTAAATGAGAAGTAAATATTTATTAGAAATAGAACCTTCCTTTAGCCTGATTTCCTCAATTTCTAAGTGAAATTGATAGATGAGTTTTAGAAGTAAATACAGGGTCCAGCAGAAGTAAGACATGCTTGAGTGTAGTTGGTAGGGTAACAATATGGGTGTAATTATAGTTTTAATTTGAACATTTCACCTAAAGTGTCATATGGTGTGCTTGAGTGTGATATTGTTATGTTATAGAATCACATGCTTATGATTTTGTAATAACAGATTTTGTATTTAAAAGGGGGCGTTATTTGTGCCAGACCCTGAATTTATAATTTTATTTGGAGAAGCAGATCAATAACTAGTCATACCTTTTATTATGGTCACTATTATTACAATTATTATTGAAATCACGTTAACGTTTTTCCAAATTCAAATGGCAACGCTTACGTAAATACATTGTGTATTATCCATCGTACATAATGCAAGAAAATCTCATGTGGATGGACTTAACCTTTGTTATTTTTTCTTTTCAATGTAATGCCAGTCTTTATTTTACTAAAATGGTTTGGTGAAAGCTAAGTAATCTCTCAGAACCACCCAAAGAACAAACCAAATTGATCTCCTTTTAGCATTTGTGCATGACTGTGCAAATTTCTTTCACATACATATTAACGCTGTAGTTGTTTCGATATCTGAGTGGCCAAAGCAAAGTCCTCAAAGGCACAGATTGTGTGTCAGCAATTTGCTCTGTGCCAGGCAGCTGCCATGGTAAATGCTCAATAAATATCTCCTGAACATTAGCATCTTTTTCCCATTTGTTAACAGTATGTTACATATTTTGGTAACTATAAAATTTCATCCTGTGAGAAATGCTTTGTTATCATTTACTGTTGAGATGACCCATAGATCTTCTTTTTCTTTCCCAGTAGCACAAATAATTAAGTTGCCTGTAATTCTAAATTTTTGTAGTACATAAAGTGGTTTAATCTGCTGCAACATATCACACTTTACATGCTAAATGGAGTATGATCAAACAAGTGCTAGAACAACTGCTCCAAACAAAGGGGACTGTGACCTTCGCCAGGTGACTAAATGGCAGTGGGACATGACACAACAGCTCCTCCTTTCAATCACCACACGCGGGACGGCCCGGACGCCCTTGAAACACAGTGGATGCTCAGCAAACTTAAGTTTCCCTTCCCTTCCCCCCGAGAATTCAACTACTACTGGGGAGTCAGGGGCAAAATTTTTATAATCTATCAGCCACTCTTCCCTCGAAAATAAGTGTGTGTTCCAAAGGGAGTGACTAAGGCACAAACACAATGAGTTACATGACTTTGTTTCTGCCTTTCTTTTTCCCACGTCCTACCTTCCACCTCACTCTCTTGACTGTCTGGGAGTGGAGGTTCCAATGGCCATCTGTTAAGATACAGCCGTAACTTTTCAGAGTGGTGTACATTTCAAGGGCAAGCCACCTTCCAAATGTAAAGCAGACTGGTAAGTAGAGATTCAAAGACTAACAAGAAAGAAAAGGGAAGCATCACCAATTGTTGACATGTACTTGATTTTTCAAATTTATAATAAAAGTTGCTTAAACTGTGCAGGCAAAAAAGTAGATTCTGGGGGCATGAGGGACATTTCAGGGAGTGACAAAAACGTTCTAAAACTGGATTGTGCTGACGGTCACACAACTCTATAAATTTACTAAAAACGTTTAAGTTGTATACTTATAATCTGTATAATTTATGGTATGCAGATTATACCTCAGTAAAGCTATTAAAAATGTATTTTTTTTTTGTTTTTTCACTCTCCTGTGGCTCACATTCAAGAATCTAATTGTCAGTTGATTTGGCTAAATATGTACCATAACATGCTGACCAAATTTTTCTTGGATCAATACAAAGATTGTTAAATAAGGCTGATAATTTGGTGTCAGATGTTGCCAAGAGAATGGGGAGAAGTATTTTTTTCTTAATAAAAGATGAATTAAGCATGCCACTTTTTGTATACACTATTGTATGTCAGACAGAATTAGTACTTATTTACTAAACACATACTAAATGGGCCCAAATGACATGTTTTACCTGAATTAGGACAAGTCCAAAATGAGGAACTTTAAGTAGATTTCAATAACAACCTCCAACTATCTAAATGAGCCAGTCAATCCTAATCTTAATAGCCTGCTTTTCTTTCTTTCTTAATCAACTCATTGCATGCCGATGGACAGTTGGCAGCCTGGTTCTGAAGCCTTCTAAGCTCTCTCCTACAATACGATCTGCACATCCAGTTTGCTGATCACCTCTGGGCCTCATGGACACGGGTCTTGTTCGAAACAGGCCATGAGCATCGCCAGTGTCACAGGCCCTGCCCTGTCATGGCTCTCCTTTCCCAGCCTTGCCCTGCTCACCTACCGCAGAGAGGATTAAGAGAAGGGCTTCTTTTTCCTCCGAACTTTCAAGTTTGACAGACCTGATGCCAACTAGTCTTCTCTCCCTACCTTGGAGATGAAAGCTCATGTTTTGCAGGGAAGTGCTGAGTAGATATTCTCTTCATGGTACTAGATAGTGGAAGGGGCGCAGGGGAAGTGAAACGTAGCTGTGGCCAACAAGGCACACCACTGACATGACACATCAGCCTTCCGGTCTGCCTCTTTCACCTCAAACCCCTTCTGCTCTCCACGTCTGTCTCTTGTGTGAAAGATTTGAGAAATTAGTTGTGTTTTCTAGTACCAGAAAAAGAGAAGAAAAAGAAATGTGAAGGGCAACTGCTCTTTGTTACAGAAGGAAATAAATTAAGTTCACATTCACGTCCCAAAATCTTTACTGCCAGGGTGTGTGGTACAGGGAGGAGGGAAGAGGCAGAGCTAACATTCACTCAGGATTCAATTGGGATCAAGTGAAGAGAACTTGTCCCTCTCCCCAGCAAATAAGGAAAATAGCCTCTAATGAAATGTTTATATTATACAGAATAACATTTATGGGAATGGTTTTAGAACAATCATTTGTAAAAACAGCTTATGAAATAGAACCTAGTGAGTTCTGCAAGCAGCTTCATTATAAATGCCTGTTGAGTATTTTACTTATATTAAAATTATAAGTTGCAAAAACATTAAGTTATTTAGCTAAGCTTGACTAATATACATGTATTACTGCGCAACAAATACACGTTTCATTACGTGAATGTGGTCACTAGTTGTTCACATTGTTTTCGGCAAGTGGTTTTTGGTATTCAATGAGCCTGGGGGGAAAGCAAGCCCCAATGGGTCGGTCAGCCTACCCCTGGTTTTTGAGATATAAAGTCATTGTTGGACATAGCTTGAAGAAAAATATTTATAAATTCAACATCTGTAACTGTTATTATGGAAAGACACTTCAAAACCAAATGTGATCACTGACACAGGCTGCGGGTGGACTGCTGTATAAATGGAGACGGCACAACTGGTAAATAAGTGGGCGGTCAGCGCAACTTGTGTGCGCATTCATGTCTGAGGCCAGGCGGCCCAGCGCGGGGCCTTTCACGGTATCTGAAGATTACCTAATTTTACCCCAAAGGCAGGGGGAAAGGTTTCATTTAGTTTTTAAAAATAGGACATACTTAAAATTAGTATTCTGTGATTATTACTCTATTTGCTATTCATTGGAGACATCTGCATAAGTGATGACCACAATGTTCTTCCAAAGCGCCAGCACATGTCTGATGACCACATTAATTCGGGTTGTCATTTAAGTGGGTATTCGTGGTTTCTAAACAAGATATTTTTTCCTCAGGATTTTAGGGAGGGTTGGTCAGTCCTTTTTGGTTTGCTTCCCGGTCCCCAAATCTACACCCCTTCTCACAATGCAGAGGGCACGCAGGGCTGCAGGCTGCTCCTTAACTACGGAAGCAAATCGATAGCAGCTGAATGCCATCTGCTTCGGGCCGCAGAACAGAACCAGAGTGTAAGCCATGCATCTTCCCTTATTGAAAGGTTATTTTATGCAAGTAAACAATTCATCGTCTTCTTGCACGCTTGATGCTCATTTACCACTTTGATCAATAAAATATGCAAAACAACAAAAAAATTGAATCCTAAGAGTAGTTCTGATGCCAGCGTGATAGTTAATCAATACCTGGCCTCTGTTCACTAGGGCAAGTGGTGGGGGTACTCTGATTGTAACCTGTGAAATCCACAGTGGTAGACACAGCTCTTTTTCCAGAAAAGACTCCCTTTTAGAAGGGAGTAAATTACGTTTACCCTGTAGATTAAATAGGAGAACGCATTCCCGTTGAATTAAGTCAAAATACTACCTTCAACAGGCTTCGGTGTTACTGATTCAAGCCAGTACTTCACAAAGCTCAAGAGAAAGTAATTTTTGTTTATGTGCCTTTTAGAATCTCAGGGACAAATTGGATGCGACCACTGATGTGAACCTTTGGACAGCAACCCTTTTGGCTCTTTCTAAGTTCTCTTACTCAGGCGCGGTTTTCAGTGCATTCATGTTTCAGATGAACTCAGTTTTTCTTCTAAAAACGAACTGCTCTGGGAATTTCTTGTGCACAGCTTCTTTTAGTAATACCACAAGCTGCTTTATTATATTAAACCTCTTGACAATTGATTCAGGCAGAATACTTCTCTCCCAACAAAGAAAACGGTATCACCTCACAGATGCTACCGTACGAAAGCCCTCCACTCAAGAGTATTTCATTTCGAAATACAAAGCACTACAAAAGCTGAATTTTATTCCATTTTAACTACATCTCGCTAGCTGAATTATGAATTTTATCATAGCACAGAAATAAAAAATTAAGGTAAATTAGATATCTTTCTGGAAAGTCTAAAAAGCAGTTTAATAAAAAGAAAATCATTGCCTATGAAATAAGAACTGCCCCCCAAAAGGCGGCTTTTCTTTTAGCATGGTTTCAAGTGTTCTGTATACTATAAAAATGAGAAGAGTTACCTAGTAATCACATACTGTCTAGTTTTCCAGAAAACTATTAATACACAGTCTTATTCCTTACCCTGATCTGCTGAAATCATCACACTTATCCATGTCTCTCTGATCATTATACATAATTTGTGTTATTCAGTAAACATATGTTGTCCTCGCTGTTAAAGATCTAAATCATATATGGGGAAAACGTGTAATGCTCTTTACTACATAGAAGGAAGGAAAACAGATAAATAGTAAAAGTCTTAATGAGATATCTTTAGTATGAAGAAAAAACAAATGAAAAATCTTACCAAATGCCTATCATTACATGTTTGTATTCATTTCACATCAAAGACTATTACGAATACTTTTCTTGACAAAGTATTTAGTTGAGACAAAAATTTCCCAAAGTTCTCCATTACTAAACAAATGAAATGATATAGCATTGATTGTGGAAAGTAATTTCCTTGTGATGTTTCTAGCTTTATATAATAGAACTCTCTATTTCCAGCTTTTATTTAAAAATCATCATTCTAGAACTGTATCTAACTCATCTACTCAGATTTTAAAGCATACTGCATACATATAACAATTTAAATATTTATTTAAGCCAAATAACTGTGATGAAATTAATAACACCATGTGACTGACTACAGGAGTGCAGTAGCTCTGAGTCAATGACCCAACCAGCAGCCAGGGTGTAATTTAAAGGCAGAAATTTCCAGTGCATGCACCGTCAGCCACAGTGAACCTGGTACTGCTCTAAAGGGAATTGTTTGCTTCTTATTAGATTTTCTACAGCACAGCCATAAGTGATAAATGTACTGCTGTACTCACTGTCAAGTTAATCAATGCTGCCAAAGTTTTGTTGACCTAACAGTAATCCATAAAGTAAGCAGCATTTTCTCCAGCCCTATGACATCTCAGTCCACAGAAGGACTACGGATCCAAAAGTAGCTTCACATGAGGAAGACTTGGGGGCGGCGGGGGGTGAGGGGGGGGTTGGAGTGAGGAGTTAATAGAATAGATAGACTGGGTGATTTTCAAAGTTAGCAGGCATTATGGGTCTCCGGGCCTGATGAGAATGTATTTAAGATCACAACCACACACCAAACTGCCCCCTCAATTTTGATGTTTAAAAACCTAATAAATAGGTAACTCCTCTGACGAAAAATGATTCCACAATCCCCCTCTCTCACCTCAAAAGAAAACAATAAACACATAATAAAAACACCCAAACCTTCAAGAATCTCAAAGCAAAATAGCCATTTCCAGTGTATGCTCTATGCCCTTCTACAGTTCAATGATCAAACGCGGGACAGGGTGCCACAATAAGAATGGTAATGTGGGCAGGGGGAAAGCCCCAAATTCTGTTTCACTGGAAAGCAGAGCATGTGAAAGGCATGACAATTAGACATGAGGAGAGAAAGGAAACAACAGGAGAGGAAAAGCTGTCCTGCAAACACACCGCTGCTGCGCTTTCACAAGCAATTATAGACATATGAAATATGAATTGCAATCGATTTTTCTTCCTGGGGTCACTATGCTCCGCGTTTTACGCGCTCTAGGCATTTATTTGGGCAGCAAACTGACAAGTTTTGTAGAATGACCTGAGCAGTGTAATCTCTGCTCAGTACGGGCACTTCATTGTGACTTCTCACCCTTGACACTTGTCCCTCCCAAAAACTTACTGGCAAGGGATTCCTTGATAAAGACATGGAACAATGCAATTACCAGAGTAAAGGGCTGGCAGAACCTGACCAGGCGATGCTTAGCAACCTTTTGTGTGCCAGTGAAAAATAAATAGCATCCATCTGAAAGTGACTGTCATCCCTATGATTCTACAGCAAATTTCTTACTTGGCTAGTGAACATACAGTAGGATTACTAAACTCATGTGATTTGTCTTCCCAAGAAGAAGGACAATAGAAAGTTGTGGTTACGAGAATAAATAACAATTTAAAAAAATACTTATATAAGCCTTTTCAAAACTTCAACCATAAAAAGGCTTTCTATTTGCTTGTTTTCTATAACTCTGACTACCAGAGTTTCCTGTATTTTGGTCTTCACAAAGCTCTAAATTGTGAATGTTATTTATCATAGCATAAAGCAATACTTAAAAAATGTCTCTGAACAATTTCCCTTACATCTCTTGGCATCGGTCCATAGGTCTTAGACACCCTTCCTATCAGTACATACAGTTACGGAATTCTTTTGAACTGCTACGGAGTACTTTGTACAGCTTTCCAGTATATAAATATTCAAGTACACTTTTAATCAATTCTCCCTCTTATTGGGCAATTTTTGTAATTATATTGCAATAAAATAAATGTCTTACATCCAGCATTGCCTAATTGTGCAAAAATAGTTGTAGAATAAATTCACAGAGCAGGAATTGCTAAGCTGCTCTTCCAAAAGGTCGCCGCCACTGGCAGGCCCTTAAAGGTGTGCGAGAATGTGCACTCCTTCCCAGTGATGGTGCAAGCGTTTTGCTTCAGTCATTGCAGACCTAGGAGTAAGTACATTATCTCACTTTAATCGACCATTCTCTAAATAATAATGAAATATTTTTTTCTCTTGTTTACTGACCACCTATAATTATTTTTTAATGAGAGAATTCTGCCTGTTTTCCTGCTGGACTATCTTCCTCCTAGTGATCTGTAAAAACTCTTTGCATATCATGGGAATTAGACCTTTGTCATATGTATTGAGCATATTTTTTTTCAGTCTATTTGTCTTATGATTTGAATTTGTGGTGGCTTTTTTGCTGTATAGAATTTAAAAAAATTTTATGCAGCCAAACTTCAAATGTTGCACATATCAAAAAATACAGAAAAACCATGACCAACTCAGAGAATATGACACAATGAAATACTGCAGAATGAAAGCAGACATTGCTTACACCTGGGTCTAAGAGTATGTCCCAACTACCAAACACAATAACACATGTAACAGAAGAAAGGCTAGGATGATACCAAATATCATTATGACCAAATTATCTGATAGTGTTGGGGCAGTGGTCAGGGTGGGTGGAGCTAAAATTAGGGGATGTTGGGGGGAGCCCAGAGGGGTGAAAGGCAGCACCCATAACCTGTGTGGAGAAGACCAGCATTCTAAGAGTGGTAACAGAAGGTAAAATGTGATGGGATAATGGTCCACTAGGATGCATTAGAGTTTGAGAATATCACATCTGGGTGTGGAGAAGCAAGAAAGGCCCCATGAAAGAGGAGGTACTGAAAATGAGCCTTGCAAGATGCTTTGGTAAACAGAAATGAGAGAAAGCGGTATATAGGGTATAGTAAACACAGGGGCCAAGGTAAGGGGACAGGCAGTGAGCTAGTGTGGCTGGCCCATAAGTTACATGCAGAATAGGCTGAAATTCTGAACACCTGGCCTAGGAATACCACAATTTGGCATTTGACAAGGAGCCATAAAGTAATTTTGTGGTTGGTGGGTATGATCAGAGATGAAGTTGAGAAGGAACATCCACCTTAGGGTGAAGTGGCCCGAGCTAACGAGGAAACTACCACAATAACCCTGGAGAAAGGAACAGAGTACTAAGCATGATAATGACAGTGGGGATGACTAACCAAAAAAGTGCTCCTTCGACTAAATGTGAAAAGCTTCCAGGGCATAGTCATGGGACTATATTTATGGAAGGCAGTGATTTTATAAAGGAACCCAATGACCCAGAAAGGCCCAGATTTTTCCAAAATATTTAGTAAAGAAGCTTTGTGGAAAAAGTCTCCAACAGGGCAATAACAAAGCAAATATCAATAATACTAGAAATAAGCCTAAAGAGCATCCTGGGTATGATGGTGGGGAAATCGGTTGTGTGTGTAGAATATAAAAATGGTCTCAGTAAGGCATGAGGTACAC
The DNA here is from genome assembly GCA_004026765.1 of Micronycteris hirsuta. Lineage (NCBI taxonomy): Eukaryota > Metazoa > Chordata > Mammalia > Chiroptera > Phyllostomidae > Micronycteris > Micronycteris hirsuta. The sequence goes on from PVJI01007058.1 coordinate 53,051, forward strand.
AGGGTCAGTCTCCTATTGTGAACGGTTTGAAACAATAACAGAGACAGATGATCAGAGTTCTAACCGTTACCATCGATGTTTACCTAGTTACTGAGAAGGGGAGCAAAAGGGCTAGATGTTGAGCTTAATAAACTGGGAAGCAGAAGCCTGCCTGCTCAGCCAGCAAGCTACAGCCTCACAGTTCAGGGACTAAAGCTTGCGACCCACCAAGGGACACTCCTCCCTCTCCCCCTCCAGTACTGGATTATTGGGGGGTTCAGGGGGAGGTGGTGGACCATAGAGGCCTGTCAGTCTAACTGGGGGATGGACCCTATCCAAAGCCCACAGAAACCTGGGGAGTTGATTGGTCATTTTGAGAAAGACCAGGTGGTCTGTCCCAAGCTCAAGCTAATATAACCTCAGGGGAACAAAGAAGTTCTCTCTTTTGCTCATGACCTGAATTTGCATGGTATACGCACCTGTTCTCTCCATTGCCACATGGCCTGAGCAGCCACATGGCCCATGGCCTCCACGAGGGAGCCTGGATACCAAAGCACAGCAATGGACGGCAGCTGGAACACATACTAAGCTAGCTGGATACCGGGCTGTGGTACATAAACTCTGGGCACTGGCCTTCATCTTGGCCCTTCTGAAGGCAAGATTGGACTTTTTCCAAAGTGAGATGGACAGAGATGGGGCATTGGGGAGTCTATTAATTCTAGAACCCTATTAATTATATATCATCAATAAACCATATAACAGAGCCACATCCTCCCATGCAGGTCTCAGGAAATTCCGTTCCTTTGGACACCACAAGAGCCCCCACTTCCACCAGTAACACACTCTCATATCCTCTGTTCAGATGTTACTGTCCTACTCTCCTGCTCAGGTGCATGAGGGAGAAAAAAGAAAATTTACTTGTATATCGGCTACATGAAAGGCACTCTGCGACAAGAGACAAATCACTCTGAGGGTTGGGAAACACAGAAAACAGAATAAAAGCCACAATTCCCATTGAATATGCAAACATCCTCTGTGGAAAAATAAAAAATATTTTTAAAAACCAATACCTATTCTGTAAATAGGAACCAAAAAAAGGGGAGAAGACAAAGCCAGGGAATGTTTTAAAAGATCTTAGACTTTCTTTAGACCTTTCTGCCACTCCAGAGTTCACTCCAGACTGAGGCATGTGGAAGCCAGGCTCTTCTTCTAGCCTGAAAATAACCGAGCATGTGTAGCCCATAAGCAGGATAGGGGTTTGCCAAATTCTGAGTTGGGAAAGGCCTTTTAAAATACAAATTTTTGGAAATAGAGTACTTCATTTAATAAATTACAAATGAGTACTTCAGGAAGAAGATTATCCTTAAAAAAAAAGTTCTAAACACACAGTATGCTATTTCACGTATACACTGCACAGCCCTGACTGCTGTGGCTTGGTTGGTTGGGCGTTGTTTCCTTCCCCAGAGTGAGAGGCCGCGAGTTCAGTTCCCAGACAGGGCGCATGCCTACACTGTGGTCTAGTCCCACAGTGTAGGCATGCACTGTTAGTCAGTCCCAGTCAGGGAGCATCCGAGAGACAACTGATTGATGTTCTCTCTCACATCGATATTTCACTTTCTCTCTCTCCCTCCCTTCCCCTCTAAAAATAAATAAATAAGATCTTTAAAAAAATCACACTGGCATGTACAGAAATGGAGTTCTTCTGAAGATGAAGCAGTGTCTTAGGGCAGTGGTCCCCAACCTTTTTGTCACCAAGGGCTGGCTTCATGGAAGCCAGTTTTTCCACGGACTGGGGCATGGGGGACGGTTTCAGATGACTCAAGCACATTACATTCAGCCTCTCCTCCTGCTGTGCAACCAGGTTCCTAACAGGCCCAGACTGACACCCATCCGAGGCCTGGAGGTTGGGGACCCCTGCTGGAGCACCACCTCCCACACGCTGTCCATCATACACTTCTCAGATGAGAAAGGGCTGGCCTTCACCCTAATATACACATATTTGTTTAACTTTACACAACATAAAGGTACTACTGTGTTAATTATGTACTATCTAAAACATGCACAAAAGGAAATATAAGATGAAATATTTAGAACAAATTTTATTTTACTGTATTTATCAACGATACAAAGAATGTCTTGTTCTTACTGAAAATTGCAGAGTGTGATATTCTAACACGACAGTGACGTGACTGAACACCCTCTCAGGTGGGAGCACAGTGAGTGTTTTTCATCATGTTCAAGGGTAACTGGAAATTGTTTATTTCATAAATATTTACTTTTAATGACTGCCTTTGTTGAAAATAATAAGTCACAAAGACAAGTAGATCCAACAGCTGCACTAACTAAATCAGAATACTATTTTTCCAATTCTTTTCTACAATAACACAGAGGCTTTTCAATGAGATTTGGCCAAGAAATTCCCTTCTTTCTCGATGTCACACAGTTGTTCTTATGAAACAACTGGAAAATGTCATATTTAGAAAAATTTGGGTCTAAGGCCCACCGAAACTCTTCTTGTAAAATAATTTTGAACAGGCTAGAAAATTGTTTTCGAGTTTTAAGGAAGAAGAAGGAATTTTAGGTTAAACACCATAATTCTGGCAACAAAATCCCTTCATAATAGAAACTTTTTCAAATCTCCATTTTCAACATGCTCTCGCCGAGACCTGTGTTCTTTCTCATGTGCCTTATTTTCCCACTTGGTGTTCTCAGGGCCTTCCTTTCATCTGAGGAGCAGGTGAAGGGAGGGTTACAGAGACCATGCAGGACTGAAAGCAGTGCACCGCACTGACATCTTCCTGCTGTTGATGATGCGCTGGGCTAGCATTTTCTGGTTTTGTCTTCAAGCTGTGTTCTTTTTTAAAAAAAATTATAATGCTTATTAAATGTTTTAATCCCTGCATGAGGATATGCTTATTGATTTGAGAGAGGGAGAGAGGCAAAGAGAGAGATGGAGACAGAGACATCGATGTAAGAAACATTAATCAGTTGCCTTCTGCACACCCCACTCCTAGGGACTGAACCTGCAACCTAGGTACGTGCCCTGCATGGGAATCAAACTCACAGCCTTTTGGTGTATGGGACGATGCTCCCACCAAGTGAGCCACCGGCCAGGGCTTCAACCTGTGGTTTCTTTGCAGGACTCCTGTTGAGCCACAGGTGACTTCTGTGAAGTTTAGCCGAAAGCAGATAATACCCCACTGAGAACAAACAGGCGAGGGCACCAGTGGATGCCCAGCTGTCTGAGGTGTGGCCTCAGGAAAGGGCTGGTATCAGTCTGAACAGCAGTATCAATAAGACTTAAAACTTCTTCATCACATACAAAAATAAATGTAACTGAAAGTCTCACGACTGCTTCCTGCACCCAGTGGGTCACGGTGCACCGGCACCTTGGAAACTTGCTAGTGAGAGGTCTGCACCGGGCCTCCCCAGGAACAGGACTCCCACACCGGCACTCTAAATCCTTCCGCTTGATCAACAGGCTCTTTAAAAAGTTAAAACTCTTTTGCCTGCTGGTTGCTACTGTTTTGCCTATGGAGGAAATTGGAGGTACTTTACAGATAGGCTTACACATATCACCCTATATACAATATGGCATATGCTCAGGCAGACTGACTTCAAATACCAGATACTTCTGCTGAGTGAGATGATGCTGAGGACTGCGAAATATTGGGATGGCCAAAAAGTCCGTTAGTTTTTCTCAGCAAAGTAAAAGACCCAGTTTTCATTTTCACCAACAACTTTATTGATTTGGGTATTCTGATTATGCCAGCTGTCTCCCACATGGTATGATATAGATTGTATTCAATTAATGTCTCTATTTGATCGCTACCAATTTCAACTGGTCTACCCAACCATGGAGCATTGTCCTGCAAGAAATCTCCAGCACGAAACTTTGTAAACCACTTTTGGCACTTTCGATCAGTCACAGCACCTTCTCTACACACTGCACAAATTTTTTTTGCATTTCAGTTGCATTTTTAACTTTCTTGAACAAAGCATAATACGCCAAAAATGTTGTGCAGTTTCTTTCATTTTCAATATTAAAGTGGCTACACAAAAATTCACCAATTTTTATATATTTTTTAAAAATGTGCACTGATATGACAGCTGTCACAATACAACCTAACAAAATTGTTTTGAATGAAGTTAAAGACAACTAAGGACTAGTAGAGCCACTGTATGGAAAAAAAACAAATTAATTTTCTGGCCAACCCAATAATAAATGTCAAACACCATGCAGAGCATCTGGCCCAGGATAGTCCTTAAAAGATGTTTATTTTATTAATGAATAAATGAGTGAATGGATAAAAGATTCCATCAGAACATGCTAGTGACAACACTGCACTGTTTTGAAAATTTCATTTTAAATTAGTGATGGCTTTAGCTGAATTGGTGAGATGATGCCTGAAAGAATATTTTCTAATTGAATTTTCATGGCTAAATAATTATCAACATTAATCCTTGTGGCTCCTTGGAGTTCTAGGGATATTCTAGGATTTGGGTAAAATGAGCACAAAATGTACATGCCAAACACGGCCCAGACCTGAGGACAGAATGCTGTATGCCTATTCTGTTTCAAGAACTGGATGATGTATTGAGTGTATTAGTTCACAGTCCCCTCATTAACAACTCTATAATGTACACCTTCTTATCCTCCTTTACAGAAAAGGCGACTAGTGCTCTGAGAGGTTAATTAACTATCCTAGCTTAGACAGGAGTGAATGGGCAACCCACTCACTCCCGAACCCCCATCCACCTGAACCCACATTACCTGATAGGCTACACTTTTCCATTCCAGCCCTCTGCTGTGGCCCATCCACCCCAACCTGCCACCAGCTTGTAGGTCTAGGGGTCAACTATAGCTCAAAGACCAAATCTGGCCCGCTGCCTAGTTTTAGAAATAAAATTTTATTGGAATACCTCTCCTTTGTTTATATACCATCTACAGCAGCTTTCACACTACGATGGCAGAGCTGAGCAGTGTAACTGAGCCCATATGGCCCACATAACCGAAAATATCTACAGCAGGTCTTCTATGGAAGAATTTTACGGATTCTTACCTCATGTGGACACTCTTGTGTTCTCAGCTCCATCCCTTCCTGCCAGAGGAACAACACACATGTCTCTTTTAATTTCTTCACCCTCTCCTTTCCAAATTCTAGGGTCAAATATCAAAAGTCCTTCTCGCATAACTTGGAATTTGTGAAACCAAACATTTTTTGCTGCTAAAAATCATAAGCAATATGGTAACATTTAATCAATTTCCTTTTCTGATTGTCCAGACGGTACAAGTTATCATGCCCAAAATTGCCAAAAATCATTAATAAGGTTGGTTCACTTTACCCATTTTAAGGAATCTAGAACTAATTGCTCTCAATTAATCTGCTCCACTCTTTGATCGCTTATTTATCAGATTGGTAAAGATAGATTTAATAGTGCTTGCTCGAAACAGGTTCTTTAATTGGAAACATCACAGCATTTAGCTCACTTTGTACTCCAGCAATTAAGAACAATTTGGAAAAGTGTTGTTGATTTTTTTCCACACTATTGTCTCCTTGATTAGATTTCCGAAGAGCCAGACAAAACAAATGACAATACTAGCTACCACTATTGGTACAAATAAAAGCCCAACAGCCAGATTACTTACTATGAGAAATGTGAGCCATCCTCATCCATTTCATCAGTGTCTTACATTTATTTCCCTGTATCCTTGCCTCTTGTGTAGGTAAGTGGCAATACCTCTTATAAAAGGCATCATTTTGCATCCACCTTTACACAATTATCTTTTCTTCAAATAAGCCAAATCAACAGAAGAAATTATTTTTCTTGATTAAGCACCCACATTTCTCTTGGGAAGGAACAAAACAAACAATTAATCTTTCCTTATTTGTTCTCAGAAGTCCCTGCCTCCTTAAACGCAGGCTATCCAGGTACCTGTGGCAGCCAGTCGGCAGCAATTAGGCCTGAGCGGAAAATGAATGGGCTGCAGGCCGAGAGCCTAATGGCTGCGAGGCTGTGTGAGAGGGCAAGGTTATGCCAGGAAAATTCCCTTGTCGTCCGAGCACCACTCAGAATTACTGCCTGACTTCAGCATAATTAACCGGGCTTGGGAATTTATATGAACTAAGTAATTGGAAAGAATTAGCAAGAGATATGTACATTAATCTTTACCAGTTACACAGTGTTTAATGAAATTAAGGGTCTGGTGTTCATTCTTGTCTTGCTCAGTTTGCACACTTGCTACTTCACCTGTAGAACAAGAGAATCTGCCATCGGAAGATCAAAACAAAAACAACACTCTAGGGAGAAAACTAGAAATAACTCCAAAACTCAAAAGTGGCATAGTTAAATAAATTATAACGTATTCTTAGCATAGATTATAGAGCTTTATTAAAGTTGTTTTTAAAACAGATCTTTATCTTCTAGTGCACATACTGAAATTTTCATAGATAAAAAATATGATAATTGGGAGTATTTCAAAATAATATGGGACAGGGTGGGATAGGAAAATACAGGTAAGACTGCCCAAGTCAATAATTGTTGAAGCTGGATGATGGGTATTTGAGATTTTAGTATATGATTTTGCCTACTTTTTATATGTTGGAAATTGTCATTAAAAAAGTTAAGACGTTAAAAAAAAAACCTTGTCTTAGGTATTTGGTATATAGTAAATGTTTGTGATATGCTTTTAAATTAAAAGAGCTTATAAAGCACTAGAGATGACACACATATTTTCAAATATATGATTAAAATATATTTTATATATAAAATATGATTAAAATATATTTTATATATAAAATATATTTTAAAACATTTGATTGTTATATGATTTACTATATGCAGAGTAAACAAATAAGAGGAAGCACACCATAGTTTTGAGATGCCTAAATCCGAGTTTCTCAACTTCGCCACAATTACACTTTGGGCCGTTTGCAAAAGGCTGTCCTGGGCACTGTTGGGTGTTTGGCAGTACCCCTGACCTCTACCCACTAGATGCCAATATCATCCCTGCCCTCAGCTGTGACAACCAACAATGTGTCTGTGCATCACCACAGGTCCCCTGTGAGGTCAAATGCTCAGGTTCAGAACCAGTGGTCTAAATGGTGGAATTATAGAAAACTATTTTTATTCTTTGTAGCTTTCAAAATTGTTGAATATGTACATATGTATAAATCAGAACAATAACAAAAATGCTATTATACTAAAAATATATTCACGTACAAGGAGGGAAATCTTGAAGTCTGTGAAGAAAAAAACTGCTTATATTAGAAAAGGACTATAGGACAGGTACGTAGTGATCTTCCTTTGATTAAACTAGAGTCATCAAGCTAACAGTGAACCTCACTACAAAAGTCAGTTCTTTTAAAACTTAAGTTACCCAAGATTAAAGACAAGGAGAGAATCTTAAAAGCAGCAATAGGAAAGAAGAGGGTTACCTACAAAGGCGTGCCCATAAGACTATCAGCTGATTTCTCAAAAGAAACCTTAGAGGCAAGAAGGGGCTGGAAATAAGTATTTGAAGTCATGAAAGGCAAGGACCTACATTTAAGATTACTCTATCCATCAAAGCTGTCATTTAGAATGGGAAGGCAGATAAAGTGCTTCCCAGATAAGGCCAAGTTAAAGGAGTTCATCATCACCAAGTCCCTATTATATGAAATGTTAAAGGGACTTATCTAAGAAGAAGAAGATCAAAAATATGAACAGTAAAATGACAACAAACACAACTATCAACAACTGAACCTAAAAAACAAAAACTAAGCAAACAACTAGAACAGGAACAGAACCAGAGAAATGGAGATCACATGGAGGGTTTTCAGTGGGGAGAGGGAGGGGAAGAATGGGAGGGGCAAAGTACAGAGAATAAGAGGCATAAATGGTAGGCACAAAATAGACAGGGGAGGTTAAGAATAATATGGGAAATGAAGAAGCCAAAGAACTTATATGCGTGGCCCATGGACATGAACTAAGGGGGTGGGGAATGCTGGTGGGGTAGGGGGTTGCAGAACAGAGTGGGATAAAGGAAAGAAAAAATTGGGACAACTGTAATAGCATGATCAATAAAATATTCTTAAAAATATAAAACTCATGAGTCTATCACCCACAAGTCTGATAAAATACAAATCATTATTATCTCAAGAATAATGTCAGGCTTCCTAAAATCTTCTCTCAGTGGAAAACTGCAGTATTAAAGAGACTCAAGCCCACTACAGCCACCTAAAAGGAACTAATATTCACAGAAATACAAAGCTAGCTCAAGGTGTTAAGTTTTTTATCAGATAAAACAATCCACTTTTAAAGATAAGTTTCAATGTGAAGAGAAAGTAGCACGTGGCCTATCCATCCACATGACAGGGCAACGCTGACCACCTGTCTCTGGCGGGCTCTGAGCTGGCTTTCCAGCCATGAGTGCAGGTCTGTGTGTTCTCACCATACATGTCACCCGTGTGCTTTCTAGAAACAGCATGCCCCGGGGAGCCGTGCCAGAAAGCACAGCCCGCTCTTGGAGGAGAAGGTAACCCAAAACGTTCATTTTATAAACCCACGGCTCTAGTTTATGTCACTGAACCTTTCTTACTGTCGACTGAAAGTATTTTTTTAAATCAGTACAGATGCTGAACCAAGTGGTCAACATTTGATGATTCATAGGTTAGAAACTCCCAAAGTTTTCCATTTTAAGCCTGATCAAGGTTTCACAGCTATAGCACACTGGAATGTGTATTTCTATTCCATTCTCTTCTTTCACACTGATTCTGCTCCATGAAATCATAAACATTTTCCAGGTTCCTAAAGCTTTTCAAATTGCCATTACTGATGTCACGTCCACTGACCTACATTACCTCCGCAGGCTCATTATCCACAGCCGCTTCTGCCAGGCTCACCTACCCAAGGTGAACAAGAAGGCACTGTCTGAATTTTAAAATATGGGTTTAATTTATTTCCTTGAAAGTAAAGTATATTGTTTTCTTCAATGGAATAATATGTATGACTGGTTCCAGAAGTTCAAAACAATTGTTCTTCACTAAGAATTATTTTAAATGAAGTGTTAAGTAATTTTGAGATCAACGGGAAGCCCGCAAATCACTGAGAAAAATAAAATGCATTTGAAATTAAGCAGCATAATTCTATACAATTAAAATGCAAACCTTTAAAATATATATTGAGAAGAAATATCATACATTGTCCTGGGTGATTATTTGTAGCCTTCACAAAGTATTTTTTCCTTAGCACAGAAAAGCCTTCTAGAAGTGCTGTAAAACCGAAGAATCTATAGGTCACTGCCTATGAAGACTAAATTTAGAAAGCAGAGATTTCTAAAGTGTTTTTTATTCATATTTTGTCAATTATTTTAACAATGATAATGACAACCTTATCCGCCAAATACTGGATAAGTGGTTAGGGTTTTTCTGTATGAAAACCAAGCATGGAAACACAGTTACAGGATTCCCAAGCAGGCACAGCAGAAACATGTATGCACAACAGAACCTGAAAGCACTTGCTAGCAATGATGGATTTAAGTTATTAACAGATCAAAAAGAGATGGATGGTGGTTTGCTTTCCTTAATCTACATCATCATCTAGATCTATTTAAAGATACGGGGTGCACTAACAAACTTGGTTAAGGTTTTGATAAAATCAGTAAAAATAATCTGCCCCTGTTACATTGAGTCTGTATCGATCAATAAAATCACTTGTACAAGGAAAGTACTGTTAAGTACTGACAATCCCAGCCATTAATATTATTTAACACACTGTTTGCCATCTTTAACAAGAACAAAGAACAGTTTGTCTCATGTTGTGAGCAGCACCTTCACAGATACTGTTACTTCTATCGGCTTCTACGGTGCTTCTTTGACATCCCTCTTTCACCAAGGAACCCATCCCCCAGTGTATTAGGTCTTGTTCTTGACTTCAGTTGCAGTTTAAAGGAAGTTCTTTGTAGGAAGTGAAGCTGCCATTACACCACTTCTTAATCTGCAAATTAAACTCAAAATGGAAGGCCCTGAGCTAAGGGATGGGGTGGCCGTTGGGAAAGCGTGGGGCTTCTCCACCACATTCTGAGTTTACCAGGCTTCATCAAGGCCTTTACCTCGTTAGTGGTGAATTAAACGAGAAAATTTCAATTACTCCTCAGCCAGAGTTGGATGGCTAGGGACAGATATATGGGTCTGACTTAAAACCATGAAAATGGAAAGCAGAGGGAAAAAAGGATAAAAATATTTTATATAGGAAATTTTTTGCCTTTATAAATATCTATGATTATATGAATGATAATAATGAGAAAACACCTTTAAGAAGTAAAAGTAAGTTAGAGATAATTGTAATTCTAGGATATTAAATAGAAACCTGTTATAAACTTAAGCTTTGCTCGCGACCCCAGAAGTGTATGGAAAGTTGTGGTTTGCAATTTTGCTGAGATAAGCAAGAGGGAACCCCTTCTCTTGTAAGTGAACACTGAAAACATTACAAACGTGGATTTCAGTTCAGTTTAATTTAGTCTGTTTTTCCTCAACTCAATTGTGCCTACCCTATGATTCTCAGGGAGTGATTAAAAACAAAAGACACAAAAACTTTGGCGGTGTGCACAGGCCTTTGAGAAAAGGCCCCCTAAAAGGATATTAATTGATAGTCCTCTTTAATAAAGTGAAGAAGAGATGAAAATATACAACTAAAATCTGGATCTTGGCTATAAAATAGGCATTTAGGTAACGTCAGGTAAAATGTCATGTTTATAAGTGGTTTACAGTCATTAAAAGTAAGCCCGTGAATACACTCTAGCGTGGCAGTAAGAAAATATGCCTCACAAAATGGTTTAAGGGCAAGTTCTCAACTAAGACAGAAACAGCCCATCAAGTCAAAGAGAACACTTCCTGAGAAAGCACTGCGGTGGTGCCGGACCCACCTGCCTGACATAATGACCACATGCTTCTGGAGGCAGCTGGGACCTCCCGTAGAATTTTCATGTAGCTACAGGTGATGAGGCAACTGTCTGGGTAAACAGACCAACTGTTTATCCAACAATTTTTGATATAAAACACCATTCCAGCATTTTAAAAGCAGTTTGCATTGCATAATTGTGAAGGGGAATCTTTAGGAAAGTAAAGAAACTAGTGGAAGAGAAAGATAACAGGTTGGAAATATGCCCAATGGAAGCAGGAAGGCAGCCTGCTACAGAAGACAATGTCTTACTAGGCACAGTGATGGGTGGTGGGGTTAAAAAGGGTCAAAGGGAAGACTCAGAGATTATTATTCTGCGAACCCCATGACATTAAGCCTACACACAGGCTGTGTAATAAATAATAATAATAATAATAATTGTTTAAAATGGTCACAATGCAAACTTTCGGGGGACTATCTTGTGGGGAGGTTGAAAGTCTGCAGCACTTGTGTGAGCGTACGACAGACACATTTCATAAAGGCGGAGGGGAAGTGGAGGAAAGGGGGACATCAGTAACAGTGTCGACAACAACAAAGGGTGTGTGCCCCGGTCGGCCTGAGTTGAAATGGCTCTAAGTCTGACCAGTCACCTGCTGCCACAGGGGGACCCTAACAGAGAATCCTGCAGAACCTCATTCCCACCCCCTGAATGAACAGGAAATGAAATCCACTGTCAAATAAAATCTTATGGTCAGTAAAATAATAAAACTTGTTTTCCCAAACTTGCCACTGTTTGAAGAATGTATAATAGGAATGTTTGTCATTGCTCAGAGAAGGCTCCAGTGTGGATGCTGGTAGTACCTGTACAACTGAGAAGAGGGATTTAGCACCTGAACACTCACTAGCGTTCAAATTTTCTTGGCAAGGAATTCTTAGGATCCTGAAAATGCCATATGTACGTAATTTTAAAAATGCATCACTGAGGTGTTAAGAAAGTAAAGAATCTATAGAAGCCTTAAGTGGAGTACAAATAGAAATCCTGACAGATAAACAAGCACCAAAGCTGGGTCTGTACAATGGGCAAGTTGTGAACCCTAAAAGGTGAGCTCCAAATAAGGCTGCTGAAGAATACATCCCCAGGGGAAGGGAGAATGAGAAATAAACACCTTCAAAGACTTGTAACCAATGTTAATTGCTTTTGGGTGGTCCAAACATCCCTTCAAGCTAAGAAGTGCCAGTCGATAGTGTTCTCAAGTGATTGGCAAAAGCAAATAAAAATCTCTCTGCATAAATCGAGTTCAACACTGGCCATAAAAAAAATTCCCAAAGATGAAAGTACAAGGAAATTAATTACTCTGCCATAACCCATAAAAATCCCAAATAAATGAAACACACTTACACATGTACTATGAAGAAAGAAAGCACCATGAGTGAGATCCAGAAGAAAAAACAGACGGGCAACTTAGACCTATGAAGACATCAGTTACTACAATTATCAGACTCAAAGGATAGAACAGAAAAATTGGGAAAAGAAAACATTATAAATATGACACCTGAGCATTTTCCAGAAATGTTGAAAGGCACCTGCATTCAGCTACAGGGAGTACACACACACAAAAATCTTAAAAAAAATAAACTGAAAACATCTACAACTAAATACAGAACAACTATAGTAAAAACGTTCCACAGTAAAAAAGAACACCAGAAATAAAAAGATCATATAAGAATCAGAGATAAATGACAGATTACTTTCAAAGGGCAAAAAGTTTGAACATTTCTGTTTGTGAGAACTGATAGTTTATGACTTTTATTCTTTTCCATGTCTTCCAAAAACAAAGAGAAAAATTATGTATCTTTTAAAAATAGAACCAAATGCTATCTTATGATTCCCATATGGGTCCACTGTATTCTTTTAAAATATACATTATGGAGTTTCAGTGAGCTTATTTCTTTCTGTATCTTGTAATATTTTGCTGCTTCATAATCCTAAGTATAATTTCATCATTACTCATCAATTATTTCCAACTATCTTAAGAAAATACTTGAATAAGAAAATTGAAGAATTATGGAATAATCTAGAAGGATAATGAAATAAATGATAATCATATCACACTTTAGTTTTCTTAACTTTTTTTTCACTCAATTTATTGGGGGTGACATTGGTTAATAAAATTATATAAGCTTTACGTGTACAGTTCTGCAATACGTCATCTGTACACCGAATTGTGTGTTCACCCCAAGTCAAGTCTCCTTACCACGTTGCCCCTAATTATTCATTATTTTACAAAGAGGTCTGAAGACATCATTTTTAAAGTTTTTTTAAAGTTTGAATATTGTCATTGAATATTGTTAAATATTCAGTAATTTTTGTTTTCTATCCACAATGGTAAAGAAAAAACCGACAAGGAAAATGTTTCGCAATTACTAAAAGCCTCAGCCAATGACGGCAGGGACAGACGGGAGTGCCACAGACCACCGCTATCCAACACAAGTAGAGTATAAGCCACACATATATTTTCTAATAATTTTCAATGTAACTTAACATTTAAATTTTCTCATAACCACATTAAAAACGTAAAAAGAAATGAGTAAATTTTGTTTAACCCAATATATAGGAAATACTATTTCACATGTAATCATTGTAAAAATTACTGAGCTATGTTCCATTCCTTTTTGTACTATGGTTTTAAAACCTGTAGTTGTTTACATTTACAGAATATTTTAGACTAATCACATTTCAAACGTTCAGCAGCCACATGGGACTGGCAGCTCCCACAACGTACAGCAAGACTGGCCGCGTAAATGAAGCCTCAGACCATGATGCTCAGATCATGATGCACTTCAGATGATACTGTCCATGGATTTTCTCAAACTCAGCAATCAAAGAGGAAAAGGGAAATTTGGTATTCATTCTCTTGGAGCTGCTCATTCAACAGGAAGAATTTTACCATATTATTTTGCATCAAGCAGCTGGACCATTTTGCTAAAAGAACATGGAATAGTATTCTTTCACATTTTATGATGATTGCGTACCAAGATTTATTTGAACAAATACGTTATTTACTAGACAAAAGCAAATAGGAAAAAAGGTGAGTGGAAGGAAATACGTAATTTATAAATTTAAAAAATTCTTTGATATAGTTATTCTATTTGGTTTATAAATCTAAAAATGAAAACTTTTTGCAATTATGCAGCAAAGATATTAGCCACCATCTCTTTAAAAAAAACTATTACAGCAGGGTTCCCAAAGTATTGAATTTTATCAATCATGTCCAATAAGAAGAACCACAAGCAATGGTAAACTAGAACCTATTAGAACTATATTTAATACCTAGAATCAGTACTTGTAAGATAGTTTATGTTTCAGGCATCTGCATATCAGGTGATGATCAGTTAGGTACACTATTCAAAGGATGTTGCCCATTTAAAAACCAGAAAAACATGGACTAAGGTTTTGAGTTTGCTTATGCTGAAATTCTCATCAAAATTTTAATAAAGTTGTTTTTCACTCCCTTTGAATTTCTATAAATTATTAATTAAAAATCTTAACATTATAGAAAACTAAAAATGGTCCACTGTGTTCTGATGTTTAAGGGTGATTATCATTTTTTTCAGGGAAACTGAGAGTTAATGCGTCTAAAGAGATAAAACAGAGATTTGAAAATATGACCAAAAAACACCTAGACAGATTAGAAAAGAATAATAAAGAACTCTTAGAATAAAATACATTATTAAAATTTAAAAGTCAATGAATGAACTTCCACTTCCAATAAGATGGACGAGATGTACTTTTTCTTATTCCTCTGCTAAGCAGAATTAAAACCCTGGATTTTATATATAAAGCAAACATAAAAAGATTATAAAAGGTTAAGGGAAGAAAGAAGACCCAAGGGATGATACAGTGGTAAGTTTTATCTTACTTGGATTTTTGTTCTACCTCAAATATCTCAACGTGGAGCAGAAAAGCAGGCAACCAGGACATGCCAAGAGGTGTAAACAAATAAAGCCCCAATAAAGCTTGTTTCTTTTAGGAAAAGAATTGTATAAGAGACAGCCTAGTGAAACAGAACACTTTTAGACACCAACCACTCTACTCCTGCCAAACACCACAGAATAAACTGTCGCTACCTCCAGTCATGCCAGTAAAGTTCTCGTGGGAAGCCTAGACCTAGTACAGAAACGCTCATGAGGGCTGCAAGGCACCCAATGCCAGGGCGGCGTAAGAGAAGGCCGAGCAAGGAGTCAGGGCTTTCATCCCCATGACCCAGGAATGCACTCCCTCCCATGCAGTCAGTGGAGACCACACAGAGAGCTGGAACTCCCTTCATCTCAGCAGCAATGAAGGGCACCCTTCCTCCTCCAAGAGTCAAGGAAGGCAAGTGGGGAATCTGGTCTTCTACCTGCACCTGGCAGAGACGAGGTGGAGTCCCCATCCCCCACTTTCTCCAGACTGTGCAGTGTCAGAGAAAGCCAGCAAAAACAAAGGGTTTACATAAACTGATTCAGAGTCTCATAACATAATGCGAAATTATCTAGGATTCAACCAGAATCATTCATCATACTAAATCTAAGAAGATCTCAAACTGAATGAAAAAGACAGTCGATAGATGCTAAAGCTGAGATGACAGAGATGATAGAATTATCTGACAATGATTTTAAGGCAGCCATGATAAAAATACCTCAGTAAGTAAATATGAACATATATGAAACAAATGTAAAGAGAGCAAAATTCAACAAAGTAATGAAATACAAAGTCTCAGCGAATAAATAAAAGCTATAAAAAAATCAAACAGAAATTTTAAACTGGAAAATACAATAACCAAAATAAAAAGCTCAGTGAACAGGTTAAACAACAGATGGAAGAAACTGAATAAAGAATCAGTGAACTGAAATACAGAACAACAGAAATTATTCAACCTAACCAATGGAGAGAAAACAGTCTAAAAAAAAAATGAACAGGGCCTCAGAGCCCTGTTGGACTATAATAAAAACTCTACATACCTGTCATCAGAGTCCTAGAAGGAGAGTAGAAAGAGGGAGAAACCAAAAAATTACTTGATTAAATAATGGCTAAAAACTTCTGAATCTGGAAAAAAACATAAACCTATAGATTCAAGAAGCTGGCAGATCTCCAAACAGGAACAACCCAAAGACATACACACCAAGACACATCATCTTTAAACTCCTGAAAACAAATGACAAAGATAAAATCTTGAAAGCATCCATCTTAACACATTTATAATCCTTTTGTGAAACTTGGTCTATTAAGTCAGTATTTTTCATCACCAAAAAGGATTTCTTCAGAAAAACAAAGGATTGCATTTCAGAACCTAGAGACTCAGTGAGCCACATGCAAGTTCCAATTAAATCAATTTTTAAGATATATTTTGTGCCCTGAATTATCTTTCCTGAAGAGTCAGGATTTTAGTTCATGTTAGTCTTTCTGTTCACACTACTTGTTTTCTGCAAGTGCCTGGCTCTCCTTGGTTATCAGATCTCACTGAAGAGAGCAGCCCGGACGCCTTGGGTGGGTGTCCTCTGCGGCTCCGTCAGCAGCACGCTCGCCACACGCTTCCTTCCAAGTGCAAAGACAGTGTCGGTGGAGCGTGCAGCCTGCCAGGCTTTTCCGTGGGGGCTATCAATTTGAGGGCCCCACTATCCTCATAGAAGCCTTAGCTCTCCTCAGCTGTTCTGTTTCATACAGGGTCCGGCAGAAGTAAGGTCTGTTGAGTGTGGCTGGTAGGGTAATAATATGGGTGTAACAATTTATAGTTTTAATTTGAACACTTCACCTAAAATGCCGTATGATATGCTTGAGTGTGAGATCATTATGTTACAGAGTTACACGCTTATGATTTTATAATAAAAGATTTTGCAATAAAATGGGGGTGTTATTTGGGCCAAACCCTGTATTTTGTTGTATTGTTTTGTTTTTAGGAGAAAAGTCATAAAATTTCTTTTTGCCTGGTCATAAACATCAGGCTGCCTATATTCTGTACGGACTAAGTAGCCTGGGCCCCTGTCCCATTCACACAGCCTGAATGAAACCACTTGTTTTCACTTCTACTGCTCACCTTGGCCTCTACCTGACCTGCCAATCCTAAGCAGCTCCCCTCCACAGCGCATGCCACACGGCCAAGTTCGGACTGCTGCTGTCTGCTCTGTGCCGCACCCACTCACACACTCCCAGGACAGTTCATCTTCCACAAGGTTGTCAACAGCTTTTCTTCCTTTGATGAAACTCTCTTTCCCCTGACCACCCACTACTTAACTGTTGGGATTTATTCCTTCTGAAATTTTTATACTTTTATTTCAGTGGGATCTCAAGAAATATGGGAAGTATTCTCAAAAGAGGACATACAATTATTATATAAAACATGGTTGATGATCAAATCAGTTTTGGAAACCCCAATCAATTCATTAAGATTTTTGCTTCTATGCAGATGACTTAACACAGAAAACTGACACATTCTCACAGTTCTCATAGGATTTTAAATATTCAAGTTATAGATGGAAAGAATCACCAATCTACTGATCTATCAAGGAAGCTGGGGCATAGATTAGTCAATTAAATTGTGTTAGTTGAGGATTATAAGGTTTTTTTCTTTACTATTACGATTATTATTCCTAAGTAAAATATGTCAAGGCTGAAAAATTTCCTGACTTTGAAAATCTACAATGCATAATGAAAAGAACCAATACTAGGAGTCCAATGAATATACTCCAGGAAGCCAGGCAAGTTTCTTTACACCACTGGACCTTCGTTTCTCCACCTCTAAACACAAGAGTAGTGCGGGCCACCTTCGGAAATGTTTACATTCACCCAGAGACCAAGGGGCTCCTTGGACAAGAGGAAGAGCTATTTTCTCTGGCCCTCTCAGAAGTTAATCTGCCTGTTTCATGGGTGGGAAACTGAGGCCGGTGGGATGGTCATGAACATAAAGTCAAAGTGCAGAAGGCAAGCTGGATTAGAAAAGGTCTCTGTGCCCTATAAGCTGGAAATGGTATGGCTTTGGAGTATTAATACTTTCTCGGATTTATGGGCCAGAACCGGGCCATCCCAGCCAGGTCGTGCCCAGAAGGGTTAGGGGCAGGACAGCGCCTGCTGAGAAGAGCTGGTGACACATACACCCTGGAGTTTGACACAGGTGTGAGTTCTCATGGTGAGTGGGATTCTAACTGGAGTTACACAGGTGACTAGAAGGAACAGTAATAACTGTCACCTTTTTTCCCCTAGTTTTAAACACTTTTTATTTTAAAGGAACTTAATCACCAAAAGTTATCAAGAAATGACACGCCAGGGTCTTTACTTCACTTGCGTAAAGCATTTATACTTATCTTTATAATTTCCATCTAATTTCCACTGCCTGCAAATAGAATCAGGTGCAATAGGGAGAGAAAGATCCCTTGAACTACATGGGAATTTTTTTTTAAGATAACTAAGCTCTACTAGAGCCATCTTATGCAAAAAAATCAAACAGACTTTTTAGCCAATCCAATACCTACTGAAAAAAAAATTTTTAATTATATTTTATTGATTATACTATTAAAGGTGTCCTGATTTTTCCTCCTTTGCCCTCCTCTGCCCAGCACCCTTCACACCATTATTCATGTCCATGGCCATGTGTGTAAGTTATTTGACTGCTCCATGTACTGTACTGTACTGCATATTCCCATGGCTATTCCGTAACTACTGACTTGTACTTCTTAATCCCCTCACCTCTTCACCCATTCTGCTCTATCACCCTCCCATCTGGCAACCACCAAAACATTGTCCATATCCATGATTCTGTCTCTGTCCTTCTTTGCTTAGCTTGTTTTTTAGATTCAACTGTTGATAAATATGTATTTTTTGCCATTTTATTGTTTATAGTTTTGATCTTCTTTTTCTTAAATAAGTCCCTTTAATATTTCATATAACATGTTGGTGATGATAAATTCCTTTAGTTTCTTCTTGTCTGGAAAGCTCTTTATTTGCCCTTTGATTCTGAATGAGAGCTTTATGGGGTAAAGCAATCTTGGCTGTAGGTCCCTGCTTTTCATGACTTTGAATATTTCTTGCCAATCCCTTTTAGCCTGCAAAGTTCTTTTGAGAAGTCAGCTGATAGTCTTATTGGAACTCCCTCTGAGCTCCAGCGTGTGTGGGTTCTTTAAGAGGAATTGCTTGGGGCTCCAGAAGTTTCTTCCACAGACTCAATCCCCACTGGTTTTTGTAGGCAGAAATTGTGGGGACTTATCTTCCTGGCACTAGAACCCTGGGTTGGGAGGGGGAGCTGGTGCAGGGCTGGAACTCCTCATTCCTGAGACATCCCTCCTAAATTTTTATCGACCACGTGTGGGTGTGGGTCCAGCCCGTTCCGCATCTGCACCCCTTCTACCAGTCTGAATGGATGTGGTTTCTTTAATTCCATAGTTGTTAGATGTCCATTCAACTCAATTTCGTAGTTGTCAGACTTCCATTCAACTCGATTTCTGACATTCTAGAGTGATGGCTGTTCTCCACTCTAGTTTTAATTTTGATGTGGTTGTGCAAAGAGGCGAGAGCCATGTCTGCCTACCCACCATCTTGACTGGAAGTGACATCACCAGGGATTTAGTTGACAACAAATTGAATACTAAATGCACAATAGGAAACAAGCCCTCTTAGTACTTCAACCACATCTTTCAAGCCCTGTTTCTGAGACTAGAGAATTCTAAGCTCCATTTGAGTGTCACTGTAAACTCCTCTTTGTGCCAGATGATTTTAGCCGCATATTTATATTCGAAGTACAAACAACTTAAAATGTTTACACTGAGTAGTAATGGAAGTCATGTGTCAAATACGATGGGAGGAAAAAGAATAAAGCTTTCTTCAGAACTAAAGCTTGAAGATACACAGTATCTTTGGAAAATCTGCCTTACAAATAAGAATGCATTGTTTACCTACACTATTTAATTATAGAGAACATGCATTTTTACCCTTTGCATACAATGTTTACAGTCTTGTTTTTTAGTTTTTGGTTTGGTTTTACTCTGCAGTACTGCCTGAAGCTCTGGAGTCTGTTAGCTCCAAGTCCATACTCTCCAAGCACACAGCCACGCACTTTCCTGTCATCTGTGGTCCCCACCTCCTTTCATCCCCCACTCCCGGAGGCGGGGGGCGGGGGGGGGGGAGGGCAGTAAAGAACTCACCACCGCGTGCAAAAGCATAAGAGCAAAAACAGTGAAGAGAGCCCTCCTCAGGTGCTCTGGGACTGCCAGTTGTCAGCTTTCCTATCTGAGCAGAGCAAAGACCAGGAAAACGATGGGAGGCCAGGAGAAACTCGGCATCTGTCCACAGGGAGAGAGTCCTCTGAATCTATCACTAAGCACAAGCCTTTAGTGACAGCTTCTCCACAGCCTCTAATCACCAGCTGTTCAGGTAAAAGCACTCAGAAAAGTTCTGTGGAGGAAATAGTATGCTGGCTTAACACAGCCCTTAGCTGCCCTCCTGAACAGAACCCATCCTAGGGTCAGTGCTAAAGGGTCAGGAAGGTATCAATGGAAGAAGACAGTCATGGCTGCCAACAACTTTGATGTAACGTGTCTTAGAGATGGATAGATCATCACGGTAAATTCCTAACTCTTAGTTCGTGAAGTCCAGCTTTTCTTTGACAGCCAAGACTCCCAACCCCTCATCTCACACCACCTCAGTCCTTCTCATGCGTCCGCCTCTGACGTGGACTCAGGTGTCCTGCTTGAACGCGCAGCTGCCATAGGCTGCACCCACCCCCCAACCTCATCTCAGCACTTGCCCTGGGCAGTGTCCTTTGGATAGTGATGACTACACTGAATATTCACCTGAGCCCTCTAGGTTTTTTGATTTAAATCTCAGAGAAGCTGACGCTTTCCTTTTGCTTTTCCTGTCACTCGGCAGAAAAAGAAAACTTCTGTCTACCTCATTCAGGTAATTCTGTTTGCAATTCTCAGTGCAGAAAAGAGCAACCTACTGCATTCTTTTAAAAACATAAATTCTGGTTTTCAAAGAAGTCGGCACTTCATTAGAAGCAATTTGTATATACTCATTCTCAATTTGATTCCAACGATATATTAGCCAGGCCCACTGGAAATTTAGTTTCTCTCACTATCTCCCCAACACCAAAAACCTAAAGGAAGGGAATACTATGAGAAAGCAATAAATCTGTTTCATGGAGTTGAATTTAAAAACAAAAACAAAAACAAAAACAATGGACAGACCCTTCTGACATAAGTTTTTAACTTTATACTAAATTTTTACTTCCCTGATCCACACAACAAATTTTAAATAGAACCTAATAAAAGCTGAAAGAATCAGCTAGCAACATATCCATAATTTTAAACTTTATTTTAATCTACAGTGTCTGGTTGCTTCATATCTTTTGCATCTCACCCATAAGTCGTGAGAAAAAAAATATTGAGCTAAATGATTACTTAAGCAGCACTATATTGATTGAGGATCTAAACACATCTTACCTGTAAATATGTTTCCAAACCTTGCCGTCGTTGTTCCAACACTTTTGGGACCCAGTTCCTCACATGTTTAGAAGGGATTTCTGGAGTTTTGATACATTTCTTAAGCTATAAAGACAGAAACAAAAAAACACATAGCAAGTGTCTCTTAATTATAAAGACATTATGAGGGGAAGTCAATAAAAAAAGTGAACTGTTATCTCCAATAAAAAAGACAGAGGAAAATATAATAACACTGATATTTTCAAAAAGTTCTTTACTTAGCTGCCCTAAATGTTCAGGTTTCAGGATAAAATTTTTGTCTTTTTGTCTTGTTGCTATTGTTGCACATTATCTGTGTTTCAAACTGGAATTATTTTTTTTTTCTAAAAAATTAAAAGTTGAGTAAATGAACTTTGAAAAAGTAAAAAAGTTTGTAATTTTCCAAAGTAATTAATACAATGAAATTTTGTTTGCACGAAGTACTTTTCTGATGAAAAGTCTGTCCACATATTTTTCACATAAAAAAAGCAACACAAAATGCCATTGTTCGTGATCATCACACCGAAACATGCCACGTGAGCCAGACCACATCATTTGGAGAGTTTCCTGAAAGTTCTACAATAAAATGAACTAAAAAACAGAGAGACTGATCCTTCCAACATCCCTAAGAATTAGGTGCAATTCTGTTCATGAAAACTGAATGATGGTTCTCAGCTAAGCCTTTTGGGGCAGCAGTTCTAAGGGGTGATATAAAGGAAACAAATTTATACTGGAAGTTGGTTAGAAATACCTGTGTTAGGTGTCTCCTACTACAACCACATCCTAAACCTGTGACTATCACCTTACATGTCAAGGTACTTTGCGTATCTGATTAAACGATGAAGAGATTATTCTAGACTACCCAGGCAGGCTCAATGAAATCACAAGCATCCGGATAAGAGGAAGGCAGGAGGGTCACAGTCCCCGAGAGGTTGGGAGTGGCTTGCTCTGAGGACCGAGGGAGGGTCCTGAGCCCAAGCAACCTCTGGAAGCTGGAGTGGGCAGGAACGGGTTCTCTCTGACAGCCTACTGACGCCTTGATTTTAGCTCAGTGGAACTCACTTTGGACTCCTGACCTTGAGAAGTATAAGGTAAATCTGAGTTGTTTGAAGCCACTAAATTTGTGCTAACATGCTACAGCAGCAATAGGAAACTAATACTGTCCCCAAAATGGAATGAATTAAAATATTCTAATTAAAAACTTGGAAAACGTACTGAGGTTACTCCTTTACTACACATGTAAAGAAACAGTAAAAAAATCTCTAAGAAAATGCACAGTCAAACCCCAGCAGCTAAAACTTTAATACAAAATTCTTTTCATGCATGAGTATTTATTCACCATTAACCATTCTAGGCTAAAATTTGTTGCACATCATGAAAAAAAAAAGGAGTCTGTGCGTTTTGAAGATGAGCACTTCCAGTGCAAGACACTAGGCTAGACCTGTGTCGCCTCCTTCCTCCACACCTGAAGTGCCATTAAAATGACAGTGGGAAAGTGCTAGCTGAAACTCCAAACCTATTCTTCTTATCGTCCTTACCAATAGAACTATATTATTGAGAATAATAATGAATTCTGCTAAGTTTAGCTAAGAAGCTAAATTTTCCAAACTCCCTTACAGACAGTGGAAACCAAAGGTAATCAGAAGTCACTGAGAAGTACTCTTCATAGAAACTCTTTTAAAGTGGCGCAAACTCAGCTGGCTTTTTCTTTCTATCCTACCCCTCTCTCACCTGCTTCCTTCCTAAAATGTGACCATGATGGCTGGAGCTGTCTCAACCATCTGCCATCATGAGGCAGCTCACAGGATGGAAGCCAGATGTTCCAGATGACTGGACAGATAAAAGGAGGAGCCAGTGTGCCCAAAAGCCTCCTGGAGCTGCCACACAGCCACAACCTGCCCACCTCCAGATTTCTTTCCTTTCCTTTTTTTCTTAGATTTTATTTATTTATTTTTAAAGAGAGGGGAAGGGAAGGAGAAAGAGGGAGAGAAACATCCATGTGTGGTTGCCTCTTGCACCTGCTACTCAGGCATGTGCCCTGAATGGGAATCGAACTGGTGACCCTTTGGTTCACAGGCCGAAATGCAATCTACTGAGCCACACTAGCCAGGGCTCCAGACTTGTTTTTTAAGAGGATAAAATTCTGCCTCTCCAACATTTTTTTTTAAGATTACTGCTATTTGGACTTTTTTTTTTAACTTGAATTTAATCCTGGTAGATATTTTAAAAAAGAAAGAAAGAAAAAGAAGAAAACCAAAGGGAATAGGGGACAGGACAGTGAACAGAACAGGACAGGGAGAAAGGGACAAACACCAAGAGAGATTAACAAGTTTCTACAAGACAGAAAGCAGAAGGCAATGAAGAAAAGAGGGCAGAGGAGGCCCCGGTCCAGACCTCCTCAGGAAGGGGATGACACTGGGTGGGCCCCCCGCTCTTCTCAGCAGCCCCGAGAGGCTTTGTGCTCAAGGCTGGCAGAAGAAGAGGTGTTGGACCACCTGTGCCATAGCACATGCTATCTCCACCCACCAGAGCGGAGTGACTAGCAGCAGCTTGGTTTTATCCTTCACACACACACACACTCCACTCCATTAAAGAAGGGTCAATGTCCCTAAAGAAAATGAACGAAGTATTTGGGTTGGACAAGGGTTTTGCCATTTGAGTCATACTGGTGCTCACGGGGTCCCCAGCCTAATAGCTAGCTCTCTCTCCTCATTCCCTATAATGAGGCCCTTTAGTAACACACCCCATAGAAGGACCAGAGTTATACACCCAAAGCAAAGGATCCAGGGACAAATACCCAGAATAATTAATCTCATTGGATGGGTAATCAAGGACCACTTTCATGGGAAAGCAGCACTATGGAAAGGAAAAGACAAGAAAAACAAATGGGACAACTAATCCCAAAGGAAGAAACATAAATCAAATAGCAGAAGAGATCTTTAAAAATTCTATTAGTATCTTCAGGGAGATTTGAGAAGATATGGCTTATATGAAACAAGAACAGGTTGCTATAAAAAAGAAACAATCAGAGAATAAGAAAGAGACACAGGGAATTAAAAAACATGACAGAGAAATAAATAAATTAAAAGAGGTAGAATGTAAAATGATAGAAGTCTCTCAAAGCATAGAATAAAGAAAATGAGAGAAAAGGTAGGTGAAAAGATAAGGCACGTACAGAATGAATCCAGGAAGTTTTCTATAAAATTAATACGCCTCCCATAAAGAATAAGAAAAAATTTTCAAACAATAAAAATATTTTTGTATGACTTCATGTATGCCTTCAGACTAAGAACTCACAAGCACCTGCATAATATATAACAACAACCCATACTAGTGACATTTACCTGCTGAGATTTCAGAATATCAAGGACAGAGAGAAAACAGAAAAACATGAGGTGGCAAACAAAGGAAGCAGAACCGCAGTGGCAACTGACTTCTCATCAGCAGCAATGGACGCCAGATCGATGCTTCTGCAACCAGCCCCATCATCAACCAAGTGAGGGAGAACAAATGCATTTGCAGATGCTCAAGGACTCGAAAAGTTTACCTCCCATGCCTTCTTCTTCTACACAAAGTTGAGCATGTAATTCTAGGAATCTAGGATTTAAGCAAGAAAGAGAAAAAACAAGATCTGTCCTTGGAGCTCTGCCCCATCAGTGTGAGGCAGGGAACTCCAAGTACAGCTGAGCGCAGCAGCCTGGAGAAGCACCGGGCCAGGCTACAGAAAAAGGTCAGGGGATTGGAGAGGGGAGCCCGTTGGAAGATGTTTGATTTGATGCAATAGGTAGTATGGAGGAGGATAAATTTTAGGATTTGTTTTAAAAAGTGCATTATTATTTTGTCTATTAAAAAAATAAGTTCAGGAAAAGCAAAGATTCCCTGAAGAACGTCATGGAACAGCAGACACTCAACTCCTCCAGTGTTATTCCAGTGCTAGAGATACTCACATACCCGGAAAGAGACAATAAAAAAGAAACAAATTAATAAGACAGGGTGAGGGCCGATAGTAACTGAAGGGGATGTGTATTGGGCAGCTGGGGAAGGCGGGTGCCAGGTGGGGATGTCTGAGTTGGGACCTGACTCGTGCTGGGAGGGAGCCAGCGAAGGAGCTGGAGAAGGAAGGTTGCAGCAGAGACAGAGCAACAGAAAAGGAAGCCCAGGCTTGGTGTTGAAAACACAGAAAGAAGGACACGGGTTCTGAGAGGCGGCAGCTTCAGACACTGTAGGGCCTTGGAGGCCAAGGTGAGATTTGCACATCATTTTAAATGGGAAGCAAACTGAATACTGTATTTTGCTGTGTATAATGTGCACCCATGTTTTTGTGCACATCATACATGGGATTATTATACCCATGACATGAAATCATTATACCCATGTATAATACGCATCCTTATTTTTCCCTCAAAAATTTGGGCAAAAAAGTGTGCATTATATACGGTGAAAATACGGTATCTTGAGCAAGGGAATGGCCTGATATAATTTTTACCTTAAGACACCACGCTAGATTCTACCAGCAAGATGGACTATGGGGGGCTGGAGTCAAAGCAGGGAGACCTGTCTGAAGCTCCTGCAGAAGTCCAGGCGAGAGATGATAGTGAACTGGACTACGGTGCTGTCAGTGGGGGTGGGAGAAGAAGGCTGCAGGAGTATGGGGGAAGTAGAAGTGACCAGAATGATTCTAAGACTGTCACTGTTTTAAGGTTTTCAACGTCACCTGGCAGCCACATTTTGGGTGACCTGCCTGTTGTTACTGAAAGGTGGCAGAGTGCCAGGTTTTGGAAAAATGGCAGACAACACTAGTTATCTCCCCCAATCCACTGTCCCTCTCTTCTACAGAACAGAGCTCCTAATTTTCAGCTGAGTACCTGATCACCCAGAAAAATGGACACATTTCCCAATCTTCCTGGAAGCTATGTGTGGCCACACGACTGAGTTCTGGTCAAAGGCATGTAAACAGATATGTATATGTGGCCTTCAGGAAATGGTCTTATAGGGAAGGACTCTCTCCTTTCCTTTTCACCTTCCGACTGGGTGAACTGCCCATGTCATGGCTAGACCTGAAGCAGTCACCTTCAACCATGAGGTGGAAGCCTCATGTTGAGAACAGTAAAGCCACAAGAGCCTGGGTCCCTGATGATCGTGAAACTGCCACACTAGCCCTAGAAAGAAGACGTTATGTGAGAAGAAAACAAAGGTGTGTCTGTTAATGTCACCATTATTTTGGTTCTAGAGTCACTTGCAGCCAAATCTGATCCCATGTGAGTAGCAGACATGGCTGATACTGTCAGGTGCAATATTGACTACCTCCTTCTTCTTACAAAAACATGCCAATGTCACTCAGAGTGCCAACATATAGGGCAAAAATCTCTCACTGTCCCAAGTTCCCTTGTAATTAGAATGGCCAAGTGATAGAGCTGTTAATGAAATGTAGTGTAAGTCTACTGGGTAGGGTTTCTGCTTTCCTCAAAAACAAACAACAAACAAAGCAAAAAAAAACGGGCTCTCCTTCCCACCAGAAACGTGGACGCCCCGTCTGGAGGCCGGCAGCTGCGCTGTGACCAGAGGGTGAAAGCCGTATGCCCAGGTGAACAAGGTGACGCAGAGAGGAGCTTGGCTCACGGGTAGTGCGGAACTGCTGCATCAGTTCGGATGCCTCCCTTTAGTTTTCTTGAAATATGAGAATAATTAATCTCTTACATTTAAGAAACCTAGTCAAGTTTCTATGATATCCAACTAAAGATAATCTATTTATTGTTCGGTTCTAACTTTAAGTGAGAGATGTCCAATAGGTGTCCAGGTGGAGATGATGTGTAGACAGTTGGAGGTGAGTCTTTAAACCTGCACGTCAGAACAAGTGAGTGGTATTCATAGCCATGGAACCAGAGGATGTGACACTGGGAGTTAGGATCACATGAGGGGAAAGGGCTGAGACAGGCAGAATCCTAAGATTGCTCCCAAGACCCCTGCCTCCTGGTGTTCATGCCTGCATAACCCCTGCCCCTGGGTGCAGATGGGACCTGTGAATAGGATGAAATATTCATTTTCTTGATTGGGTTACATTATATGACAAGTGACGAGACAGTCACTTCCTTGATCACATTACTTGCTCTAAGACCCAGTCCTAGCAGGCTGGGAAGAAGTAAGCTGACAGGCCACACAGCTAGGACTTAGGTGGCCTCTAGGAGCTGAGAGCTATCCCTAGCTGAGAGCAAGAAAAAAGGGACTCCAGTTCTATGACTTCGAGGAACCAAATTCTACCTCAATGAAGACATGACACGGTGAAGAGGACACTAAGCTTCAGGTGAGATCACAGCCTTGGGGACACCTTGATTTCAGCCTGATGAGACTCTGAGCAGAGAACCCAGTCCACCTGTGTCCAGATTCCTGACACATGAAAATTCTGGTAACATGACTGTACTGTTCTAAACGGCTAAATCTGTGTAATCTGTTGTGCTGCACCAGAAAACCAACACAAGGGCCACGGTCTGAGACATCCGACTCTGAGGGGCAGGGCAAGCAGTGAGGAGGTAGGGGTAAACAGTACATTAAGTCAGGAAATGTCTCTAGAAGGGGCATGTTCATACTGTTCAGCTGATGCTGGGAAGTCAAAACCACAGAGTAAAGAGAGTGGGAACCTGGAAAGGAGAGGCTCCTTTTCCAAGGAATTATACTAAGAGAGGAGGAGAGCAAGGGGGTGAACATGGGAGGGAAGCATAGGGTCAAAGTCACACTTTATTTTGTTAAATGGCAAATATATCATATTTATTGATGAGATGGATCCACTGTTGAGGAGAGAGAGAGAGGGGGGCAGGAATTACGACTGTAAGAAAATGTACACCATATCTCTACTTGAGGTATTTCTTAAACAAAAAACAAGAAGAAAAAT